>JAADWT010000099.1:0-37609 GCA_023336285.1 Pythium grandisporangium
AACCACGGGCCTCCTCAGTGGAGTCCACTGGAGGGCCTGGCGATTGACCAACGGGCCCCCAGTGGAGGCCCGTTGGCAGGGCTGCGCTTGTCGATGGATTTCTCTCTCATCAGGCCAGCAATCTTGACACGATGGTGGTCGTCGGCTTCTTGCTCGCAATGACGACCACGACGCTGGCACTGGCCACAGCGTTGGCCTCGACGGTCTCCCTTACTGCCGACCCCAGGGCGAGTTCTGGTGGAGATGCCTGTGACTTCACGTGGCGCCATCCTCGGCGGTACGCGGCGCACCACCTTGGTGCCTCTGCGGCGCCTCTCACCATGGACGGCAAGCTGGACGAGCCGGCCTGGGGGGAGGTACCTTTCTCGGCGCCGTTCATGGACATCAAAGGACCGCGCCACTGGTCACAGCCGTACTTTGTGACGCGGGTCAAGATGCGGTACGACGACGAGATGCTCTACATTGGCGCCTACCTGGAGGAGACGGCGATCTGGGCCAACCTCACGGCGCGCAACTCGGTCGTGTTCCACGATAACGACTTTGAAGTGTTTGTGGACCCGGATGGCAGCACCCACAACTACAAGGAGATTGAGGTCAATGCGCGCAACACGACCTGGAACCTCTGGCTCAACAAGCCGTACCGCAATGGTGGAGGTGAGAACAGCACGCGCGTGGACCCGAGGTACGGCTTTGACATGTACGGCCATGGCTTCACGAGCGGCGTGCATGTCGACGTGCCGTTGAAGGACGACGCCGGGCAAAACCTGCTGCACTATTGGACCGTGGAGATGGCGCTGCCCCTGGCGCAGCTCGTGCGCTACACACGACTCGCCAACACGACCATGCCACCCAGCAAGGGGAGCCACTGGCGGATCAATTTTTCTCGCGTCGAATGGACCGTTCGCCTCGTGAGGGGTGACCCAAATCGCTACGAGAAAATTGAAAACCTGCCGGAATTCAACTGGGTTTGGAGCCCACAGTTTGCGGTCAACATGCACATGCCCGAGAACTGGGGGTATGTGGTCTTCAGCGGCGCGTTCGATGCGAACGATTTGTCATCTGCCGTGAATTCCTGGCCTGGTGTCGAGGACTCGTTCCAGGAGAACGTACCGCTGGACCCGGAATGGAACGTGCGCTTTCTGGCCTTCCAGTTGTATTACGCCCAGGACGCGTACCATCAAGCGCATGGCGCGTACGCTACTTCACTGACGGACGAATTGAAGGCGCTGTTTCCATTACGAGCCAGCGCGCAGTGTCTGGGGCGTGTAACACTGACGACGAACGAGGACAGCTACGTGGCCCAGGTGACGTGTCTGCATGAACCAATGCGTATGGCCACGATCCAGTCCGACAGCTTGATCACCGTGGAGACAAGAGAGGCCAGTGATGTTGTAGATGAACACGAGGTGGAGATTTGGTAACAAGATGAGTGTGGGAGGTACTTCTAAGTTTTCATTTTTTGAAGGAAAATACTAGAGCTAAGAGCGACGTTGATATTGTATACGAGCACGTTGTGCTTGTCATGTGTAGATGTCAAAATCAATCAATTTGGGGTCGGACAAAGGCTACAATCCGAACCTGGTGAGGATATCGGCGGCCAGCAGACCTAGTTTGCTGGGATTTACGCTCCACGCATTCAGCCGATCGTCTAGCGCATACAGCACGCGAGGGTCCAGCTCGTCGACCAAGTTGCGATGGCGGGACAGGTCTCGCAGCCATGTGAGCACGACCCATACGTAGTCGTCATAGGCTCGATCAGTGACTTGCTCGGGCTGATCCAGGTCGAGAGTCTCCAGAAACGCGGCACACAGCGCAGTTCTCGTGGATTTATTGAGATGCAGCATACATGGCGCACCGATTCGGGCCAACACCCGCATTAGCAAATTGTTATCGTCCTCGATGCAGCAAAGCCGAAGCGCCATGTCTAGTTCGCCTTGCTCCATGGCCTCAAACGCGGCATCTGCTCTGGTCACTGGCGTGTCCTCTGTATCACTATCGTTATCACAATCGATACTTTTTGTGCTTTTGTGATCGGCATCCGCTTGTGCATCCTGCATAGCCGGGGGCAACGAAGCCTCGTCACCATCGGAATCAGTGGGGAACATTACTGAGAGAGATGGAGCCCTGCTCCTTTGTTCAACAGCATTTGTATCATTGCGATTGTCTTCCATTAGCGGTGCGAACGGGAAGCAGAGAGAAGAAGAGGTTGTCTTTGTCGAGCGCTTCCTAGCTGGCACTAGATGCGACACACTGCGGCGGGGTCGTCTTGCTTTCGATTCAGGCTTGATTGCCTCGGTGTTGGCTGGGTCACCGTCTGTATCCTCTACATAGTTTCGAATGTTTGGCAGTTCAAACGATGGTAGCTTTTCGTTTGTGGAGTCATCCTCCTGGCATTCTGGAGCCACAATCGCTTCGTCGCCCGACGTCGACCCAAACTCAGCGGCCAAATTCGACGATTCCTCCTCTTTCTCGCCTCGCTGGTCTTCACCATCCTTACTATCACCACCCAACTCAACGAATAGGAGTTTCTTGGAGCCACGTTGCATGCCTTGGCCTGTGGGACGATTGTCCACCGAAAATGGTGGCTTCGCATAACAACCCCCTCCAGCTCCAGCGATTCCTTTAGCACTATAAACGCTTCGGAACGGACTTCGAGGAGCCGTGGCGTCCTTCTTCGCGCTATCGTTTTGACCGGGAAGTCGCTTGAGCAAAGTGTCTACCAACTGTAAGGCAGGCTGTGCGGCATCACGTACAGCACATACTGGATCATGGCGCGCTGACTGAACAATGGCTCGCACAGGTTGCATATTATCTAGAAGAGACTGCAGGAATGTGCGCTCACCTTCGTGGGCTTCGTCACTGATGAAATCACTCATGGCAACGCCCAATTCAAGGAAAAGGAACAGCAGCTCAATGCCGCGCTTGCGCAAGACCCAGTCGCTGCGTGGCGCTTCACGGAAGGCGTCGTCAATCACGTCGATGACGTCTCTCACGTGAGGAAAGACGCATTGACGTAATAGCTCGGGCTGGTCGCATTCGCGCTGGACGTGACGAGCCAGTTGTACTCCGGCCCGCAACACCAAGAAGCTGGCTGCAAATCCACTGTACTGTGAGCTTTCACGCATGTGTGCGACGGTTCCAGCGATCAAGGTGGATAGATATTCGCGAATCCGACGACCGTGCTCGAGCATCACTGCTGATGGTGGTGAGGAGATGCCATCAAACTCTACAGGATTGATCACGCCACAGATGCAGTGGGCCACATGCTCACCCACGGCATTGCTGTCACGTTGCAAAGCTGTGAGCAAGGATTCAAAGTGTGGCTTCCAACTCTGTTCTTGTGGGTCAGCGACGATCACTGTATCCTCGGAGGTGCCATCATTGGTTGGACGATCCAGTGGTGGTAGAGGGTTCATCGTCTTGCTTGGTGATAACAATCCGCTGCGGTTGACACGGGTGAATGGAAGTACATGCAACGCGATTGCCGAGCACAGGATGACACACGCATCAGTGATCTGGGATTCTGTATCGCGCAGTCGAAGTGAGACGTACGCGAGGACGCGTGGCAGCAAACGAACCATGCTGGGCGACTGATCCCTGCAAAGCGCTGCGACGAGCAGTACCAGCATACGTCTCGTTGATGAACGGGGCGGGTGCTGCCGAAACAAATCATACTAGATAATCAGAACAAGGAAGATCCGAGAACTGCGGACAACTCTCTTGATGTATGCTCGAATGTACCTTGTTTTTTTCAATGCGCACGTAGAGTTCGTTGATGAGCGAAGTATCAAGCGTCGGTAGCATCTCACTTCAGATTTCCACCGGGCCAAGAAGGCAAAGAGATGAAAAATCATGTTTTCAGGGGCATGCCATCACTTCGAAAGGACGAAGGAACGTAGAAGGCGACGTACATCAAAGCCGCGAATGCTTGTTGTTGTGTATCCCGGTCTTCCAGCTTGCCAATTTTGTCACTGAGATCGCTGAGTGTCTGACGTAGGATCTCCTGTGCTCGTCGTTGCTGCTTGGCTTGCTTGCCATTTCGTCTTGTCGGCGACCGCTCTCTTCCTTGGGATCGCCCTGCAGTATCCTCACTCGACGCCCGACGTGAAGTGCGCTGCATCACTAATGGTGTTGTTAGATGAGTGCGAACGTTGCATAAGCGCTGCAAGTGATGGATTGCTGCAGCTAATCAGACGAAAATAACATGTAGTTCACTGGACAGTCATTCGAGTCATATTCATTGCTTGAGCCTTCCCACACTAAATCCTTAATTTTCACATAGCGCACTGGTGCACTGCCGGTCACATCGTTGACGTTTTAGCGTGCTTGACGGTGTCCCTTTCGTCCAGTTCTTGGGTGGGGCCCCTCTTCCTACTGTCACGGGAATCGCTACTAGCGCTATGAATATCACTACTGGTGTCGCTTTTTGAATCGCGTTCGCTCTTTGCTATGGGCACAGATAATGGCTGGGTCTTCTCGAATGAAGGAGTTGACGATGACCCGCAAAACTGGAGAATGGCATCTAGTTTTGACTTGGCTTCCCGCGCTGCATCTACTCGCGAATAGGCAAAAGCGGCAAAAAGCGTTATAAATGGGTTCCCATCCACAGATATTAGTAAGCATGCCAGTACAAAGTAAATGATCGAGTAGCCACTAACCTAGGGGTATGTTCTTCTTCACGGGCTTGGTCCAGGTGGTCTCGTTCGTCTGGCGGTTCCAGTAGTAGAGAGACCCAGAATGCGGGTCCCGCACTTCTTCCCAGACCCTGGAGGAAGGAAATTATAAGAAATCCACCACACATCGCCACGACCGGTCGAAACGCAAACAAAAGTCAGGAACGTTGCAGAGCAGCACTTGATCATACACGCAGTATCCACCGCATTCTACGTACGCGTCGAGCTCGTCCTGATCAGGTGTCGTTTTTGTTTGTCGACTAGCTTTCTCAACCTACGACAGCAAAGCATCCATCCCGATAATGAGTATCAATTGATCGATAAACCGCAAACAAAGCCAATCCGATCAACGCATACCCGTTTGACAACTGGGCGTTTCCACGAAGTCTCCTTTGTCACCTGGCGACAGTTCATCCCCCCGTGAAACCAGTGATGGTAGTGATCAAGTTAGCACACCATCAATCTCGGAGGCAGTCCAACAACACCGGTCAGTGTGCCTCACACCTCGTTCCAGTAGTATGTATCTCCACTCGCTGGGTCTTTCGCTTCAGCCCATCCATCCAGAAGCGGAGCAGCAGTGACCGCCAGCCCAGCTCGGTGCTGTGTATGATGCATATTCCTTGCACGCTGCGCCGCTACTGCCTGCAGGGTATTGTCGTGAGTGGGGGCAGCAGCATTCCCATGCGCATCGCGTCCCACGGGCGCAGTCGCGGCCGCCGTGGCTCGCGCCAATCGTTCTTGGATGGCCTGCGTCGTAGCGTTGGCCCATTTTCCGCGCTCCTTCTCCTGCTGCACAAGCTCCTTCTGGCTAGGACCGCTGCACGTCTCCGCTAGATGCCTCAGCGCCGCAGCGCGAGCGCGCTGCGCATCCGTCTCGATCTGGGCACGCGTCGTGCTGGCGGATGCTGGTGCCTTGAGCTTGGGAGGCATTTTGAAAAATCCGCTATTATTGAGTAAACCTACGCGGATTTCAATATCGAGTATTGTGTGTGGTACACACTAATCAGGGTGGTGATGTCGACAGCTATTTATTTCCCATGCTGGTGGAGGGTTACACTTCAACAATAACCCGCCAATCAGTGTGTGTGCTTTGACATTTCAAAGGTGGCGATTGGTGGATCAGAGGCCGAAAACGGCTAACCGCCACGATATCGTGGTGGTTGGTGTTCATCGTTATTGTAACAGCCAGCAGGGGCTTGGATCAGTTGGGCCAAGCATGTGCGTTGTCTGTGTTCCTGCTGCGATGCGCGTTGGTTTTTGCGGTTTCTTCATGAAGGACCCATGGTGCTAATAGGCAGCTTTTTGAAGAGGGGCCGCTACCACCGTTGCCGCGTTATTTTCATGGCTCACCACTGGTCAAACGTGCCGACCATCAGCATTTCGAAACAGAGGCGGCAGTCAGGACAACGCGCCGTGGAAAGCGTGTGAGTGCTGGATATGATTCAATATCCCGAGCAAGGGCTGCCCGATGTGCCGATGATGGATGCGAACCAGCCGGGGCAAGACGATATTCGAGCAGCACGGCCGACGGCGCTGCCTGCACCGATTGGCAAGACAGACGTATGCATTTCCAGCGTATCGCTTCTTGTCACTCTCGTCGCTCTAGGTACTCACAAGGCACTCGCTCATGCTGTCACGGGCCGCGTGTGTGTGTTCCGTTTTGGCGTGCACAGGATGAACAGGCTGTGCTGAAATCTAAAATCCGCTTGATCCAGGCTCGCACGTCGCTGACCCCAAAGGAGAAGGCCGAGTCGGTGCAAAAGCTCATGATGGAAAAGTGGACCGAGAATCAGGAAAAGGTGGCGGCCGCACGCACTCAGGTCGACTCGGATTTCGAGCGAGTGCATGCCACGTATCACGTACGTGTATCCGTCGTCTGTGAATGCAATTCGGATTTCAGTCTCGTACCTACGTATTGACGACGGTGATGATGGATGAATGGACAATTGGATAAACTCAATCGTGCTGAAGAATGAAGCAGAAGGCGTCTTAGGATGTAGTCATTATCAGTGGGTGCCACGAAATGGATAGGTGATTCATTTGAAGCGCATATCAGCATCGTTACTAATAATCACTCGCTTCGTAGACGGGGGTGCAAATTGCAAGGCAAATGCTGCGGCAGGTGGTACACGTGTCGCTTTTGCCACGACGATGAGGAGAACCACAGCTTTGATCGATACACGACGGAGACGATAACATGCATGCGATGCCAAACTATTCAGGTGAGGAGGTGGGGCTTATCTGAGGGGTGCGTGCTCTTCGAATTTGACAACGTCTTCATCGCACTGTGTGTTGCCACTGCGTCCCAACCGTTTGGCAGCCCGTGTCGAAGACTTGCACGAACTGTCAGCTAGACTTCGCCAAGTATTTCTGCGGCGTATGCAAGTTTTATGATGATGATCCGAACAAGGACATCTATCACTGCGACAAGTGCAAGATCTGCCGCATTGGCAAGGTGCGTGGCATCGCGATAGTGCAATGAATTTACTGAAGGGGGGGTTGCTAACCAATTCGAATTTTCGTGCTTGCATTGTTGTCGCGTTTGTTTTTTCCTGTAGGGGCTGGATATCGACTACTTCCACTGCGATCGTTGCAACGCCTGCATGAGCATCAGCTTAAAGGACCATAAATGCGTGGAGCGATCGCTGGAATCGGATTGCCCCATTTGCCACACGTTCATGTTCACGTCCACGACTCCAGTGATGTTTCTTCCCTGTGGTCACTGCATGCACGTGTCGTGCTATGAAGAGTATACATTGGTAAGCACGCGCCACTGCCCCAGTCCCCACCGAACATCATGCTCATAGCTCGCTCCGTGATGCTTGATGCCATCACACAGACAAACTACATTTGCCCGCTCTGTTCCAAGTCGTTGGGTGATATGGAGCTCTACTTTGCGAGTATTGATGAGCTGCTGGAACGAGAGCAGATGCCTGAAGAGTACCAGAACTACCGCTGCTTGATTTACTGCAGCGATTGCGAACGCAAATCCGTGGCCAAATTCCATTTTGTGTACCACAAGGTAGGATGGCTTGTGCATTGAGGGACATATCAATGCAAATCCACTGACGTCAAGGCCCGTGCTACCTTCCCATAGTGTCAATTTGGGGATTGCAGCTCGTACAATACCAAGATTCTCAAGCAATTCAAGGAAGAGATGCCCCCAACTCTGGCTTCTGCCGCAACTGCGCCGCCAGCGACTTCTGCTAGCGTGGCTAACTAATGGGGGGGAAAACGCAACAGGGTTGGTCGTGCCAGTACTACTACACGCAATAGAATATTTAGATGCACAAGGCTGAATAAGTAGTGGTTTGTTCGACCCAGTTCTTGAGAAGTGTCAAACGGGGGTTGTTGTCCTTCTCTACACACATAGGGTCAAGAGTTTTCTCTAGCGTATTCGGGAAACACAAGAGCATGTCATGGACCATTTGGCGACTAGCACTTCGCAGCGCCCGACGCCGATCATTCCACGCTTTGCATATAAATACCCCGATACGCAGTATATAAACGCATACACAATGAGATGCATGCCACCTCACACAGGCTTAGATGGTGCCAGTCTTCTAGACGAAGAAAGGAGAGACTACAGACCGCCAATTGAAGCGATCACCACACGTGCAGTAACGAATGACGATTTTCTAAAATGGCGAGTCACCAAAAACGGAGACTTGGTATCGCTCATCCGCTTGATCGCCTGTCAGCCAATCACTGGATCAGCATATTATGTCCAATCAATCGAATGGACTGCTATCCAAAACCATTTTAGCCAATCATATTTGGTATGGTAATCAGGACGTATTAATCGTAAATTTTAGGAAAACAGGGACTCTCCGTCAGAGCTCTCTCAATTGTCAATACCCAGCGTCATAATGTTCCCATGTTCCCATGGCAGCCAAGGGAGATGAGAATGGTTTGGTTCCAAGCATCATACTGAATTCGCTTCATATCTGGATGTTGCTTAGTTATGGCAATGGTGGCCATTATACTGGGCAGAAACGGTAGGCGCCAGCCGCTTGTTCGAATAGCACCAGAGCACGAATGCAACAGTTCTTGACTGCTGAATCTTCTCCAATCGCGCACGAAGCGGATGATCCTGGACATATTCCTTGACGGGCGAGAGTTGCTGGTGCTCCGGCGGCCCCACAATCAGCGTCATATGCGCGCAAAACGCGATATCCGCTGCAGAAAACGCGTCCCCGGCCAGGTACCGCGTGCCGAACGGCGCATCCCCGAGGATCGAGTCGACCTTCGCCACGACCTCCTCGACCTTGTCCATGGAGTTGTATACGCTCTCGTCTGTGACGTTCAACGCCCGCGCAATGACTGCTTTGAGGATAGGGAAAAAGATTCGAAGCATGAGGCGCTCGAACCACCCGCCAGTGGATGCAATCATGGCCTGCTTCATTCGAGGTACGTCCTGAAACATAAATGCATACCCTTGTTGCATAGAGATCCCAGGGTGACAAGAAAACCCAGCTTAGTCATCAACGCCAGGGAGGGTGGGTGGGTGAGAGCCATTGCGATGGCGGATGCAACCAACTTACTCAGACGACGCGTGTCCGGTGCCAGGGAAGTGTCGAAGAAGAGCTCCAGTTCCTTGGCCGTCTCGTTCGCGTACAGCCATGGCTCGGTCTTGGCGCAGTAGGCGACAATGGCGCTGCTCTCTGTCAGTGCAGTCTTGGTATCCGGGAAATAGAGCAAGGGCACGGTCTTCCCACCCTTGGGTACCGTTGAGAACCGACTAAAGACGGGGGCATGCTTCTCTTCGACAAACGGCACCCGCGCCAGCTGCAGCGCCCACCGCGCCTTCTCGACGTAGTGCGAACCGGGAACGGTCACAAAGATGGGAACCATAGGGGTCTTGCTCATGAGAAAGACTTTGGGCTCGGCACACACTCACCAGGACTTGGACACGAGAGGGTGAGAAATGAAATGGGCAATGGCGCTGCCCACGAGCAACACTTGCTTTCGGTGTGGCAAATGGGATATTGGCGGGATGATGCCGTGCTCTTCACGACGAACACTCCTCGTCACCTAAACAACTCGAATTGTTCGGTGCCATTATGGCAAAACAAGGTGAAGATGCGGTCATCAGCGCGATTTCAAGTGAGCAACTATAGCGGTATTTGACGTGTTTTGGTATCAGACATGACATTTCACCTGGATGTAGGTTAATCCGACCATGAACGTTTGCGTATTCACGTTCTCGAGGCAGCCATCGTGATTGCTTGCAATGTACGCCCAGAATCACGAAGCCAACGACCACCGTGACGTTAAGCCTTCCTGCAATTATTCTCAATGGACGTGACACTGCCACGCCCATTGGACCCGATACATGGAACCTTATAAACGCGCTCGTTCGCCATTTGCAGTAGGTACCATCGCTGGCCTTTTGTTCTGGTAACACCAATACACAAATTGTGCCGCCTTAGAATCTTGGATCTTCTTGACACGCGCTCGTAACGGATGATCACCGACTAGGTCGAAGATGGGCGAGAGGTAGACATGCTCGGGGGGGCCAAGAATCAAGGACATGTGCGCACAGAACGCAATATCGGCGGCGGAAAAAGTGTCGCCTGCAAGAAAATTGGTGCCAATGGGCTCAGAGCCCAGTTTCTCGTCAGTTTCAGCGATGATGGCGTCAAGCTTGGCAATCGAACGGTAAGCGCCGGCTTCGTTGATGACCATGGAGCTCACAAGCGCCCATTTCACCAGTGGGAACATGCTCCTCGTCATCACTCGTTCCGCTGACCTGGAGACGGGGTCACAGATGAGCTTCTTGGTCAGGGTTTCATCGTGGAAGAGGAAAAAGTACGCTTTCAACAGCCAGCAGTATCGACAGTCGGTTCAAATCAACATCAGAAATGGTGGCTCATCAAGCTAAAATATATGAAAAACCCCACACTCACCCATTCGCCTGGTGTGCGGCCCAAGTCGCGTGTCGTAGTACAGTTCCAACTCCTTGGCCTCCGCGTTCGGGTACAGGGACGGACATGCTTTCGCGCAATAGTCGAGGATGTCCGAGCTATCCGTGAGCGACGTGTTGCCCTCTGGTAAATACAGCAACGGCACGGATGTGCCTCCCTTGGGTACGGTCGCGATGCGGTGCATGAGCGGCGCGTGCATGGACTCCACGAACGGGATCTTGGCGAGCTGCAGCGCCCAGCGCGCCTTCTCCACGTAGTTGGATGCCGGTATCGAAACAAGCGTCGCGCGCGGCGTCATCCTGCTCGAGGGTTAGTATGGCGAACGCAGCTTATTAGCGACGCAATGATCAACGGATGGCAACAATCAAACTGACACAATCCCTTCATCTTGATGGTGGCGGCCTGCACAATTCAATTCAAGAATACTGGAACTACAGGAACTTACTCGAAGATCGCAATTGTGGGGGTCGCTGGCGGGGAATTGTGCTTCAATTCATGCAATTCAAAGTTTTGCAATTCAAGTTCAACGCAAGTTGAAGTTGCCGCGCACATTTTGCGCGTCATTGTGAAAACAGCGCCAGGGTCCCTGTCATACAGCGGCAGTATGGTCCCGATGATGACAACAGAGACACGGCGTGCGCTTGGTGCGTTGGCGTGGCTTCTTGCGTGGGTACATGCAGGTAGCGACTGGCGGAGGGTAGTAGTTGTCTGCGTAAACTAACGATCTCTTGCTGTTGTCGGTTGTGTGGTAGGACTGCCGGCAGATCAGGCGAAGAGCGAACGGAAAGGTGAAAGGAATGCATGCCATGCAGAGAGGGTATTGGTTAGTAAGAGTGGGTTGCATGACCAATGCGAATGATGTGGTGACAGAGAGAGGGCGATCAAGGAGGATTGCAATAGAGCGACTGGTCGACTTGGACCAAGAACACGCCAGCGCAATCGCTCTGACAGAGCTAATCCGTGTGCACGGCCCTCGTATCGGGGATGACGGACCAAAGACGGCCAGTTCTGATGAAGAAGACACCGACCATGATGGACAAGACCAAGAAGAACACGGCACAGACATATTATTGGCAGCGCATTCTATCAATCAGAGGTATTCAAGGAACGATGGTGACAATCACTCCGCCAAGCGAAGACGAATGACCTACTATGAACAAGCAATCACGGCGTATGTTGGGTGTGATCCAGCTAGTCCCTTGGAAGCGAGGATCCTCAGCTGGCCTGCGTTGGTTTTTAGTGCGGCTCTGCAACCACTTGAAGTTCATGTCAATTTGCCAGACAGCGACCGAGTGGGCGGTGTCACAGTTGCTGATTGCGTCCGACAGCGAGGGTTTCTGGGTCAGAGTGATCACGAATACTACATATCCTCGCAAGAATCAGTAGTATCACAGGCCGAACAGTCAATCCACGCCAGCGGGACCGGCCTCGATGACGAAATGGATATGAGATCATCCTCCTCCCAGTGTATCGCGTGGCAACCGGAAGACGGTCACATCTCCAGCTCAAACTTGGATGAATTCTCGGATACGGACATCTTGTCGCAGATTAGTTCTTTTTACGCCTGACAAATGTCTCTTTCCACTAGAGCGTCACGAGTTCACTGCATCGAGTCTGATGTGACCCCTGACAAATCAAGATTGATGCCAGGTTGGCATTGATGGGTAGAATACGAGTAGTCTATTATCGTACTGAATGGAAGCTGAAAGCTATGCAGGCGTGCATACACGCATTCTCCGTAGTGTGCTGAAGAATCGGCCCAATGAAAAAAATTGTCGAGCACGGTTCACACGTGCAGCCCGCTTGTGAGCATGGATGGCAAAGAAATGATGAGCCGGAATCCGTGGTTTACATCGAGTTCTTGCGTTCAAATGGCACGTTCGAGGGTTTATCGTCGGATGTCTCCGTATCCGCTCGGCCTTCCTCTGTCTGGATAGCCAACGCACTCTCCGACTGCGGCGCACCCGATTGCACCGCCGCTCCCGCGTTGACATCGACGCCGTAGAACTCACGGATAGTCTTGGTCGAAATCACAACGTCCCTGTTGTTGATGTCCTTGTAGTATGCCTCCTGGAAGAACCACAGGAGCGGTACCACGTACAGCGCCGTGAACACATCCAGACTGTAGTGCTTGCGCGACGCAACAATGAGGAATGCGATCGCGATCTGCACGCTCACCATGTAGGTAAGCAGGTACTTGTTGGGCCAGTACTTGCTCACCATCATGATGAACGACATGGTGTAAATCGTGTGGGAACTAAACATGAGATCACCGCAACCTGTGTGGTGTGCATCAGCCATAGAAATCAGACGTCAGAGCAATCCAAACCCACCTCATCACACAAGACAGCCGACCAACTACAGGCCGCCACAACACGTCGTTCCGTACCGTTGAGGGCGTCCATGTTGGTGAAGAGTTCAGCCGTGGAGGGAGGGATAAAGTCTGGGTTGGGAATCACGCAGGACAACGGGTCGTCCGGGTTCGCCGCCTCACAGGTCGGATCCAGCAGAGGGCGGCAGTGCGGCGCCGGACCAGGCAATGACGTGAGCAGGAACGATGCGATCCGGAAGCAAAGGGCCACACTGATGTGCAGCAGCACACGCTTGAGGATAATGACAAGAAAGCGTGGGCGCTCCGGCGTCAGCGGCTTGAAAATGGCGATCGAGACGACGAGAATGATGGACGGGCCGAAGATGCCGCCAAACACGAGGTACTCGGACCAGTGCGAGTTGGCATCGCTGGAATTGTGGGCAGCAACCGCAATAACAATAACAAAAAGCGTCATGATCAGGAACGTGGTGGAGACCATGATGTCATCTTGATGAGGCCGTACCTGAGCTCGGGCATCAGTGCAAACCCAGCGTCGTGAAGAGGGAAGCGCTGGATGGTTGAGAGCTTGTGCGCCTGGATCCAGTACGCGACGTTGTGGAAGATACCGTGCACATCTACAGTGAAGAGCGAGAACGAGAGCAATACCCCACACCACATGATCAAATAGTGGGTCAGCCTTGCCGCCAAGCGAGCAAAGGGCGAGTGGTCGCATCGACGCGGACGTACATTGCATGATGACACATGGCAGGATGATCATCCATTCGCGCTTGAGCAGCATCAGCTCGGTGCGGATGTACGTCATGTAGCCCTCCCGGCCGCGGAACTCGAGTTGCTTGCCGAAAAAGTTCATGGTGCCGTCGCAATCGTTCCAGTTACCGGCACAGTTGGGAGCTCAACGTAGATGAGCGCAAATACGGAGATGACGAATAAGAAAAGCAACGCTGCCAAGCAGGACTGATAGCGATGGCGGTGGAGTGAAGAGGGGTGAAAGCAACGAGGTGGAAGAGGTGGGAATGAAGACGCGCCCCGCAGCTGCGCTGTGGTTGGTCCGCTTCCTCGCACTCTGACACTGGCGCTGATGCTGATGCTGTTGTTGGGTGGCTTGTTCTCTCTTCCCCTTGCGTTGTGTTGGTGGACCGGGTGTCGCACCAACAACAACAACACAACAGGACGGTGGATCGAGGACCAGAAGAGCGTTTTGTAAACACGCAACCCTGCATACACTTTTATATTTGATACAACAGAAATATACAAAAGGTCAACTATAGACTTCAAAACCGGATACACCGTGTGATAGCATACATACTCTGGACTGCTGACGTCGGTCTGAGGTGCAGGGAGTGTTGTTGCTTTGTTAAAATAAACCGTAATCAGTTCCCACCAAGTTCGGAACCCCTACCACCCGTAATCATAATCACCAGTGCCACCTCTGGTAACGCTTACACTGCATCAATACATATTCATGGATAAGGTGAGGTTGTGCGAAAGAGATCTGATTATACCAAGTAGGCCCTGGCTCAGTAGCCTCGTATAATATAACTCCCCGCGATAAGGCAACTTACAAATTGTTGGCCTCGATCAAGCGCTGAATTCTCCAGCGACGCAGTCAGGATGTTGGTGTGTTCGAAGAGCTGCAGTCTGCACCCACGTTGACAAGCATCGAACGCGATGAATGTATCATTACACCGCATCGCCCCGTAAGCTCCAGGCTGTACTCGTCCAAGCGGCTCAATGTCGCTGGATATATCCGCTAAAGTATATGCCGCTGTGTGTAGAGAACGCCTTCCAGGCTAAATTCGGGAGCGTGCACGTGAAGCGGCGCGCTTCCGGTGCGCTTCCGCGCCACAGGATTGCCCAACACCCAGCACAGCCGAAGTATACCGTTCCTCCCTAATGAATAGCCATGACGAATACGTGAGCGGGGACATGCGCGGCGCACACCTCAAGCTGGCGCAGCGCCACAAGAAGCTCACGCCGGGCCAGTTCCGTGGCTCCCCTGTGTTTGAGCCAGAGGTGGCGCACCCTGGTGTGGTGGGACAGGCGGCGCTTCGCTTTACGACCTCCAGTGCGCTACCCGTCGAGTCGCGCATCACGTGTGTGTTACCCGACCACGGCTGGAGATTTGTGGCGGTCGAGAGCGGTGGTGACTTGAATGCCGTGCTTCGATTGCCACGGGGCGACGCTCTGCCCACGCTCAAGACAACGTGGACCTCGGCCACGCGCACGCTCGAGTTTACGCTGCAGGGCGAAGCAATCGCAGCTCATACGGATGTGGTCGTGGTCATCTCTGGGGTCCGCACGCCCGAGGCATCCAGGCCGGCGGCAGAGGCGGTTGTGACCGCGTATGAGAAGCTGGTGGTGCGTGCCACCGTGCCACCTTCGACGCGTGGAGGGCAGATCATTGACGGACCCACGGCGTTTGCGATCTCCAAGATTCCGCCTGGTGAACTCGCGGGCGTGAAGCGATGGCAGCCATTCAATTGCTGTCCGGGGGTCGTGTCCGAGGTGACGGTGAGTCTGACTGTCCACGGTTGCATCCCGAGGAACGGGTCCATCTTGATCCAGTTGCCCAGCGATGGCTGGGATATGGAGGATGCACCTGCCGTGCAGTTGCGAACGGCAGAGGATCCCGGACAACCCGTGACGGCGGCATGGGTACGTAAGCAGCACACGCTTGAGGTTCACGTGGGTGAGTACGCGATCAAGGCTGGCAGCAGACTTGTCTTGACGATTGGGAGCGTTACCAACCCAACAAGCGAGACGATGAACAGTGGAGAGGGGCACAACAGCAACAACAGCGGCAGCATTGGTAGTGGTGGTAATGGCGCTAGAGTGACCACTCTGGTCGGAGGTGGAGGAGTCATTGACGGCCCCTCGCCCTTGGATGTAGCGCTCATCAGCGAGCTCCGTGAAAGTGATTTCCACATTGCCAAGCAAGTGTTTGCACTAGTAAGTGAGGCCAATGCCGGTGTCGTTACTGTAGACACACTGCCCGAAGTTCTGCGCCGCGCTGGGGTTGTGCTTTCGCCCGAGCTGTTTGCCTCGCTTATCGTTGCCCACCTACCTCCGATTCCAGTTCCGCCAGCGCCAACGCCCGATGCAGACGGTGTCGACGGCGCTGCCGTTGAACACCAAACAGAAATCATACCGCGGATCGTCTCGCTGGCGGATTTCCTGTGCGTCTTTGCCATCACCTACGCACCGGCGTACAAATTCGGACAGGCCCTGCGTCTTGCAAGTGGTCGAGGAGAGGCGGACAAGATTGGTGAGCTGATTACGCGCGGGTGTGACGCGAACGCGAAGGATGGTGCCGGGTGGAGCGCACTCCATTATGCCAGCGATTTCGGGCAGTTGGCGGCATTGACCGCCATCACAGAAAGTGTGGCCGTCGTTCACGCATCCAACAGCCACTCGGTACGCGCCATACCGGCACTGGACCTGAACGCGCGTGACGTCTCAGGCTGGACGCCGCTGATATGCGCCGCGGCCAATGGTCACACAACTCTTGTGGAAAAGTTGTTGGCGCTTGGGGCCGACGCCCGAATCCGTACTGCTGAAGGCCGGACGGCATTGCACTGGGCAGCAACGCGAGGAATGCAGGTCTGCATTCCTGTATTACTTGCTGCCGGTGTGCCCAAGGACGAGACGGACCGCAGTGGGTGGACGGCCCTGCATTGCGCCGAGATGCATGGACATCAGGCATGCGCTCAATTACTCATGGATCAGGGTGTGAACCCGGAGACCAAGGATCGCATGCAATACAAAGCTGGCCACTACAGCAGCTTGCTGACCAATGCCGCGGTGGCGCGCTGAAGCTGAAGCGCGTGAATTAATAACACTTATGAAGTGGACCCATCGATACATGCTTCAAATTCCAAACGACGTAGCCAAATCAAGATTTGTGAAGTGATGGGCGATGGTGATGGCCCATTGGCCTACCAAAAGGGAGCTATTAGCTCTTCCGCGAGGTGACATGCATGCCATCCGTGCCCATTTTTTTCATTTGCTGCAGCCCCTCTCCGCCAACCACTGGGGAGGGTGGACTGCGTATTAGCCGCGGGCGTGGTAGCGTACACCAAAAAATATCGACAGCTGTGAGATTTGAACTCACGCGGGTTACCCCAATAGATTTCTAGTCTATCGCCTTAACCACTCGGCCAAGCTGTCATGTTGAGTATCGGTGACGAATACTCAGATTGGCAGCCACATGAATAGCGCGAATGCACTCGGTATCCGTCCAGCCAACAAGAAAACTCTCGCGATGGATTTCTCAATCAGCGTTGGTGCGGCGATTTTGTTACACCGATCTTGTGGAGTTGTGCATCACTTTAGAGTGATCTGATTGGCGGTAACTAAATCCATACAAGCGTTCGATTGGCTAAAATGGTGTTTGCGCATTCAGGCCGCGACAATGATATCGGAGACTATCACCACCTCTGCCTCAAAGCGCCGCGCCACCCACGTTGCCCTCACCGATCATTGCGCTATCTGCAGTTGCCAGCGCCTCTCACCTTGTTCCGCGTGTGTTTGCTCTGCATTGCTCAGTCCATCTCAATCACCGCATCGCCCGTGGATAGCTAGCTCGTCACGATGGTCAAGTTCCCAGCCAAGGTGCTGGCCGAGGTCTACCGCCAGCACCACATCCCCTTGCCGCCCATCACGCTGCAGGCCTTGCTGCAGCGCGGCCCACACGCATCGCCCGCGGTCACGGAGAAGGTCTTTGGCAATCCTGATGCGCTTCAGCAGGTACGGCATCTCCCTATTAGTAGACCAATTGGGCACCTGCTGCCCATGATCACATGATGAACTTGCCGCGTTCACCTCTCACTCTCGTTGTGTCCTCTTACTGCAGTGGAAAGAAGAGAATGCTGCCGTGATCGTCAAGTCCGCGCAACTTCTGCACCGTGAGGTACCGATCCGTCTGGCGCGTCGCATTGTAGACCTGGAGAACCTACCGGATGCGCTGCCCGAGGCGCCAACGATTATCAAGCTTCGCGAGGAACTGATCTCTAGTTTTGACGAGTTCATGAGCTTCCCCGTGCCCACGGACTTGGGCTCGGAGCGTGAGTACATGGAATTGCATCGCCGTGTGCGCGGTGATCACGCCACGATGCACAGCAACCTCTCGGATGCGCTGAAGGAGCTCAAGAAGGAGCCCAAGATGCTGGGAGCGCTGCTGGACAATTTCTATACGTCGCGAATTGGGATCCGCATGCTTGTGGACCAGCATGTAGCAGCGCAGGAACCTGTGCCCGGGTTCTCGGGTATCATCGCGGATCGCTGCTCGCCGCTGCAGATCGCGCAGCATGTCGTGGACAAGGTGCACCCACTGTGGACAGCGCACCTGGATGGACGCGAGCTTCCGGAATTCCAGCTCATCGGAGACGAGGACGCCACGTACCGCTATATCCCGCAGCACGTTGAGACCATCCTCTCGGAGGTCATCAAAAATGCTGTACGTGAATCCCCCCTTATGCTGTACTCACGATCGAGAGGTATTGCTTTGCACTCACCACTTGAAGTGTTTCTTTGTTTTTTTTCTATCTTGTGTTATTGCGATTGTCAAAAATAAAACAAACAGGTTTTCAATAGTCTGACGGCGAGCAAGGTGGCTTCCGGTTCGACACCACCGTCGCCCGTTCAGATTCTTGTTTCAGGCGGATCGCATGGCATGTGCATCAAGGTGTCTGACCAGGGCGGCGGCATGACGCGCGATGCCGCCAATCGCTCATTGTCGTACGTGAAGCCCACGAGTCCACAGGCAGGCACGGCGATGGGTTCCTCGTCCACCTTGGTCGCTGGATCGGGCGCGATACGGCATTACGACCCCGTATCGGCCGCGCTGGAACGAAGAGCGAGTGGGATCGACTTCCAGGAATCGTTCGGGCTTCGCATCGCCTCGCTGTATGCGCAGTACTTTGGTGGAGACCTGGCGCTGATGCCAATGGAGGGGCATGGCGTGGATGCATATATTTACATGAACTGCCTCACCGAGACCTCCAAGCTCAAGTAGAAAGAGCTGGCAGGAAGAAAAAAGAGTGAACGATTGCACAACACATACACGGATCATAGGCACATACCTGTTTGGAAGGCGAGGTCCATGCGGCCTATGAATAGAGGGACCTCATTCTGTGAAGGCACCACGCCTACCGTGACTGGGTCAATGTATCATACAGTATTAGCAACCACTCACTGATCATGACTTGAAAACGGTGCGACGCGCAACAGGCAGCGACAGTAGGTGGCCATGCAATGCGTGCCCTATCACTTGGTATACACCCACTCCAAGACAGGCAATGCAGTGAGGACCACTGGCCAGCACCCAGACTGCCGTGGAACGGTTCACCTGCCGGGTGGCGTCTCGTGTGATGAGGAGCATGAGGTAGCTCACAATTTATCTCCAAGTGTGGTGTGGAGGTCGTCCGCCACCAATGAATTCCCCCAGGAACTCGGGCTCCGGGTACTTTCCAGCTCGCATTACACCGTAACTGCGGTGCGTGTAACCTTCCGGGCAGCCAGGCGCCCTTCACGATGTACGACTATGATCGAAAAGGATCAAGGATCGGATGTAACCTTGATGTCCACTACATCCTTTCCTCTGACTTGTTTGCTCAATGGTTTATGACTCGTGTATTTGATTGCCGGCCACGCCGCACAGTAGAAGTGCACGCAGCGCTGGCTATACCTTCGTCTTCGTACGGATCTAGCAGTACTCTCACTCAACGGCGACAAGCACCAGATATGCTTTCGCAATATTTTAGCTCCAATTTCCAGTCAATCTGGTGCGTTGCAGCATTCGAATCCCCTTTCGCATCCACTCTCACGCTGTTTTGTGGAAACTTCTAATCCTTTATTTTATTGCAGTGCTGTGGCAACGTGGCCGCCATACTCGGTGCTTAGCCCACCGTCGGCAACCCAGACGACACTCCAGCTGGCTCCAAAAGAATCACAGCGCTACTCGTTCATCAAACTGATCGTGCATCGCCCCCACCCATGTCCAGAAAATCCGCTTTTTCAGGTGAGCAGCACCTCCTCGATTTCATTCGCTAGCGTGAGATAGATTCAGTAAATCTAGTCTATTGTGCATCGCAAATTCACTAGGTAGAGTTCCGGACAATCGAGCTGCTGGGATTTTTCGTGCTTCCTCCGCGTGTGCATCAGTCAACAACAACAAACGCGCACAATGCAATCCAACCAGCGTCACAGGTGTCAGTTCCAACGCATGCAAACTCAAACTGGGACGATGGTAATGGAGTGTGTGGCCTCCGTAGAGTACTGCTCACGACGGGGCTCTCAGATGGCGTGATTCAAGATCTACTCGATTCTGCGGCGCCTCTGGAAGATACTCCAGTGACAACTACAGACGAACGCGATGGTACAAACACCACGTCATTAGAGTATGTAGACGCAGTAGCCCAAGCTCCTGATAGCCGCGAGGAATCGTTGAAATCACCGCAAATATTGGACTCGCTATTTGATCAAGCTCTCCGGGGGTATTTGTATCGACGCGACGAACAAGAAACGCTTCTCGATCAATCACAAGTGCACGTGATACCGTCAGAGACGCTCCACGTGCCGGCTATTGACGACCGCTGCCAAGATGGCCGGCAGCGACAGCGCCTGGAAGCAATCGTGGCTTATACGTTTGGCACCTTCTTTTCCCAGTGCCTGGTTCGCTACGACGATCCTGAACTTGGTGTAAACTGTATTCAAATGATCGAGCGCTTTTTGCCACTTTTACTGGAAGCCAACGTTATGCCCGCAGAACTTGTCGCTGAAGCCAGCATAGCGTTGATTGTACTGAGTCTCAGGCAGCCTCGCAGTATGGCGCATCCAGCGACCCTCGAAACATTCCATGCCGCGCTCCACTTGACTAGGACATTGTTCCATGTCTCTGGATCCTCATCTACGAATCCTTTGCAGTCCTCGTGTCTCGGCATCGTCGACAAACTCACGAAGGGGCAACTTAACACGGGTCTGCGTTTAGTGATCGAGAGCTTCTTGGTTGTTCCGCATTGCTGGACACCGTCCGTTAGTGCGTCTACGGTTCGTACCAGTGGCATGGTGCGCCGTCGTCAGCATGTGATGGATCACGAGTTTCAAATGACTCTAGAGGTGCTGGTGGGGCAGGACCAAACTCAAGTCAGTACGCTTCGCGCCTTTGTGCCATCTTCTTACACAGAGATGCTGTCCTCTGCTGATCCTGACGAACTAGCGCCCTCCGAGCCGGCGTTGATGACGCTCAATCGATTACAGCTCTTGCGATGGGCATTGAAGCGACGTGGATGTTCGACACCGATGCCTGTCCGAAATGCGCTGCGTCATTATTGTGAATCAATCTCCATGGGGTTTCTGGATATGCCGTTTGCTGCGAGGAGGACAGTGACGGAGTTAGCAGATGAGTGTCTCACCCAAATGGAGGTGTCCGAGAGCATAGTTGCCAAAGCTATGCCTCAATACGCACTGCTCACATCAAGGAATATAGCCTCATCAAAGCAAGATAGTCAAGGTACGTGCGTAAGCTGATACTCTCTTATTACTTATGTCCCTGTTTACTGGGTGTGGGCTATGCGAATGTAGGGATAACATGTCTATGCCTTTATCGGATGTAGAACACACCCCACTGTTTGTGAGGCAGCCAGTGTCCAATACCCAACGATTAGAGTATCTGCAGCGCATTCGTGACTACTTTGCACTACACCCCCGCCCTCCAGCGCTCTATCACCAGCACTTTACGGTCGAGAGCTTGGAGGGTCATGAGCAGGAATTCAACAAGGGCAATGTTCGGTTCAAGGGAGAGGTGGCGGTGCGCGAACTACCCGGATCCTCACAGCGCATGACCACGACTCCGTTTGCGTTTGACATGGATGCCGTCAAGCGGGTCACTCGGAACCCAGACGGTTTTGTGGAAATCGAGACCGCGTTCGCCAAGTTTCGTGGTTCTGTCCAGGAACGGTAATGAGCAGAGACTAATCAGTTCG
Organism: Pythium grandisporangium; assembly: GCA_023336285.1. Classification (NCBI taxonomy): domain Eukaryota; phylum Oomycota; class Peronosporomycetes; order Pythiales; family Pythiaceae; genus Pythium; species Pythium grandisporangium. The sequence continues at coordinate 21,914 of JAADWT010000099.1, forward strand.
TTTGATCCGAGGCGTGTTTGCAAATAAGAAATTATCCAGCCTCCAATTTGCGAATCTTGAATGATATCACTTCAGAATCGTGCTATTCGTTACCAGTCGTAGGAGCATCCGCTCCAGCATTCTTAGGATCGCCATCATTCTTTTGTGACACCCCTACCACCGCGCCATGCGTACATTCGCCTTCCGTTTCATGGTGGGAAGGCTGTGTCTTGTGTATCCGTTTCCGGTGGTCCGCGGTCTCCAACAGCAATGCGACCGGTTGCCACACATCGCTCGGCACTTTTTTCCGCTTGAAGAACGCGATAATCATATCTGTTCCTACGTCCTCTTGGAGTACAAGCACGAGCTGTCTTGCTGCGTCTCGAACGTGGGCGTTTTCGTGCTGGAAGGCATCCACGAGCATGAGGAACTGAAGCACGCGCTGTGCTGAGATATCGATCGTTGCACAGCAATGGAAGGCGTGAAGAAGTGCTGCAAAGACCTTGAGCAGGCCATACACGATCTGCGCAGTCACAGGCGCTGCAACCCGTTCGGATTCCACAGCCAGCAATAGCGTGTGCATCACAAACGTGCCTCGTGCACGTGTCAGCTCGGCTATCTACATAGGAGTAATGCATTATTACCACGAGAATAGTTTCGACGTCATGGTCACATAAAGTGTTTAATGTCTCGCACCTTGATAATGGCAAAGGCAGCGTTATTACGGATCAGTGACTGGACGTCATCGAGGCGATGCAGGAGCACCAGCAGCAGTGCTTTCACCTTTCGTAGCATACAAGATGGTTACCACATCAGCTTTCATTGTTGTTGCATTAATTTGGCCAGTCCCGCGGAGACCAGAAGCTTACCTACCTCATGATGCCAGTGTGAGCCTTCGTGGAACAAAGAATACTGCTCCAACACCACACACAGCAGAGCACAGGCGGCAACAAAGACTTGCGCGTGGTTGTCGTCGCGCAGTACGGCCTTCGTGATTTGCAGGGCTTCGTCCAGTGTAGATTCGCGTCTCAACGTCATCCTCTCACTACTTCCTGACTCCGAATCACCGTTTCCGGGCTTGAGCTTACCAACGATTTTCCAGAGAAACTCTTCCCGTGTCTGCCACGGCTCGCGCGAAAGACATCTCTTCTCTGTGAAATAGGAAGGCACACCTACGTCCCCAGGATCGTTGATCGTGGAGCCGCCGGCAATCCGCAAGGGAGTCTTTGCGAGCTGCTTTAGGAGTGTCGAGTGAGCGTCTCGCTGCATGTCAGCGAGTCGCACGGCCACTTTCTCATCGAGCGCCTGCAACGCACCGGTGATCTCCCGTATAGCTGCTCGCAGCGTGATGCGATCCTCGGCAGTACTGACCATGCCGAGCCCACGCGTCTCCAATTCATCAAGGCGACGCAGCTTCTCGCAGAGCTGCTGTGCTTCCAGTTCATCAACACGCCAGACACGAAGAACTTCCTCTTCATCGCCACGACCAGCTACAATGAGTGAGGCAGTTTCACGACCCAGTTGGATCCTCGTGACGATCTGATCGGGTGTTGCATACTCACCGCGCTGCGGTAGCCAGATCTCACGGTGCGACTCATTCACGTTGCCCAGACTAGGTGCCGAGTGCGCAAAGACGGATTGCAATGGAGTTTGGGAGGCTGTCAGCAAGGAGGAGGATGTTCGCGATGGTGAGGATGATGACAGAAATACTGCAGGGTCTGAGTCATCGCGGGTCGGTGCGTATTTGATTTTGAGTGGCGCGAGAGCAGCCTTGAGTGCGGGGGATGAAGATATGGCTTCGGAAGACGCACTGGGCCGAGCGCGGCACATGATGCTGTCGATTTCTTGTTTGATGTGCGAATTCGAATGCAAAGATGGATAGGGGATGGTGGGTTTGTTTCTGTTCTTGCTTGCTATTGCGGCGACGCAGAGTAGTCCAACCTGACCAAAGAGGTTGGAAGTATTTTCGTGTGCAGAGTGAAGCACAAGTTTGATAAACTGGAGCGGGGGGTCCTCTGGTATGGGCACAATCTTGAGCTCTCGCGAGAAGGGCTCATCGCTTTTGTTGCTGTTCAGGAAGTTCATGACACCGAGGCGCCGCCATCGGACGTGCTGCCAATGTGATCGCGGGAGGTGCGGCAGTTGCATTGGTTCGCTGCCCGTGAGCACCTCAATACGACTTGAGATCTTGGTGTGATGGGAAAGAACCAACAGCTAACCACAATATAATGAATCAACCACACAGATCCACCCAATTGCCGTGCGCGTACGATGAAGGGCGATGTCGCGCTTGTCATCGCGAAAGAGAGTAGGAACCTACGAACCTTGTCGATCGACGTGGCGAGGCCGCGGTTCACCAAAAACACGAGCTCTTGCGGGTACTCGCAAAACTTCTCCGACTGCCACGCTTCATTTAGAAGTGGCGATGCAAGCGCTGTGTCCGTCTCACTACGGCCACCAGGTCGTAAGAGCTCTTGAAGACGTTTACCTCCGCCACCAGCGCTGGAACCAAGTCCGGACGCTGGGAATCGGTCATCCTGACTGGATGCGTGCACGACATCCAGGTGCACGGCGTCATCTGGGTGAATCGCGGGCACGGCTGTACTGGCCAGGGCTTCTTGTCTGTCCATGACAATGTTGCCCAGCAGAATGGTCATGTATGTGCCAGCCACCGAGTCAGTCAGTCCCAAAATGGCTGCAGGGCGTGGCTCACCTATTGAATTTGATATAGCTTCACAATACGGAAATAAGAAGGGTATACATTTGTGCGGGGTTGTTTTCTAGAACCCGACGAGAATGATGGTCGACGCAGTGTGGGAGTGCGTGTCATTGCTGCCCACGTCAACAGCAAAGCGAAACGAGAGGCGTCCAAGGAAACGAGCGGGCCGTACACGTGAGGAACATGGCGACGCTAAGCGAGGACGAGCAGGCGCTGATCCAGCGCGATCGCGAGGAGAACCCTGGTACGTGTGGCATACGCTGCTGAGGCAGTGGTAGTGAGAGCGGTGCGGATGCATTCGCCGCAGACGGGATGGTACCATTAACGTGGTTTGCCTGGTTTGTTTCGTTGGTGTCGTCGCTTTTGTGCAGGGTGCTTCTACTCGACGGCGCTGTCGCAGTCGTGTCGTTCCATGAATGGAGAAAGCAAGTGCGAGATTGCCAAGAAGATCTTTCGCCAGTGTCCGGGCAAGAACAAGGTAACGTGCGTGGGGTGCGGTGCTGAGGAAGCGGAAGGATAATCCGCCACTTCCAGGGACTGTAGTCTTTTTCGATACTGGAGCTAACGAGAAGGCGGCATGACTGCTGATGGACTGGTGCAGGAGCTCATCTCGAACCGGAAGGAGATCACTGAGGATGAACACGCCGGGGACGACGTGATGGACCGCGATTTCTTTTCGCATGAGCGCATGGATTCACGGAAAGGGTGCGTTGCTTGTTCAATCACACCGTCTTGTGTGGGGTCAGTGAACACACATCGAACTGAACTGTGTGCCGTGTTGTGGGTTGCGTGTGGATGGGTGGTGATGGTCTGGTCTGATCTGGTGTGAATCCTGTAGGCAGCACTTTGGCGCGTTTGATCCCTTCCGCCCGCGGTACGTCTGTGCTGGCAGACCTGGTGTGATATGTGAATCAATTTTTTTATTCATGCCGTTTTGAATCGAATATTTCTTACTCGTGTGGATATCGTTTACCTACTGGGTGTAATGTACCGATCCGATGACTGTTTGTTGCCACACAGTGACGATGATTTCGAGGCCCAGCTTAGCCCCTTTGACTTTTTCCGACAGGAGATGTTGCGCCCATTCGAAGGTATCGGTGACTGTCTTTCACACGCGACCTGTGTGTATACAGTAGTTCCCTCGTGATACAGAAGCCATCCGACGGGCTGAACTGTCCTGCGATCTGGTGTCCATCCTGTCATTGCTTGGTACTCATTAGGTCTCTTTGGCGGTTCAAGAGGAGGAGACGACGGTGCCGCCACGGGAGGACTCTTTGGTGGTTCCGGTGCCCACGATCTCTTTGCGGAATTTGAACGGCAGTTTGAGCGCATGCCCGTGCAGCCGCCGTCTTCGACTTCGCCCCCGCGCCGACCGGCGGGCCAGCCTTCCCCGCCGCCCAACCCACCACACTATTCCTACCAGCCCGCGCAGGGTCAGCGCGGTTCGACGGGTAAGTGGCCACCTTCGTTAGTTCTCTTGACCCAGACGTTGAACACGTGCCTTGGGTTGTACGTATCATCGTGATTAACAATGTGCTATTGCGCTCGTACGTAGGTGGCAAGGCGCGCGCTCAAGAGCAGAAGGACTTGTTTGAAGGGTACACGGGACGCGTGGAAGAGATCTAATACACCCATGTTACGATGAGTTGTGTTTTTACGTCGTTGATACATTCCCGTGAACAGCGTGTCATCCTGGATGGTGGGTGGAGGGCGGGTGGCATCACAACGATCATCATGAGTGTGATGCACAGTCTGTACCGTGTGCCATGTTCCTGTCTCTATCGTCAGTGATCTGCTTGCCCGATCAGGCTGATCGCGATCGTATTGAACGGCGCTTGCCATCACTGGCGGTAGCAGGTTCCCAGCAGCGCAGCCAATCTGGTCACGATCGCACCCAAGGACCAAGGGGCTTGTCTCGCCGTGCAACGTTTTATTGCGTCACCAGGTCTGCGTGTCGTATTCCCGGTGCATCCAGATGGTGGACGGGCAATGCCGGGCCACACGTGGCACCGAAAGAAGCTGGCCTAAAACTCGTGGGAACAGTGTGCACGCGATACAAAAGCCAAGAGAAAGAGGTGCCAGCCATCTGATTCGTGAGCGGCAACGACAGACAGGATGGGATGTGCGATCCAGTGCACATGCGCAACGGGCGAGGCTTCGCTGCTTCAGCCATGTCAGCTTCGGTGGGGCAACCTGTATTAATAGCGGGGGCCCGAACCCAAGACGCAGACATCATTCATTCCGGCGGATTCCACTTGACAGTGAGTACGCGCAGTCTGCAGTCAATCGCCACTTGCTAGTCGCGATGGAGCGAACTGGTGGCTGGGGCTATGATGACCACCACGCTGATTACCTCAGCCAGACACGGCCACAGCAGTCACAGGCATCACCCCCCACAGATTCTCGTGTGCAGCCACAGTCTCAGTCACAGCTGCAGCCACAGCCTCAGCAGCGGCGTCAGAACCGTTCCCGTGGGCGTAGTGGCCACCGCAGCCGAGGGCGAGATGGCCTGGCACCGGCACCAACGTCGGCCACAGACAACCCACCGATCGAAAGCATCAGCAACGACAGCGCTACCACCAACAACAGCGAAGCTGTGAGACCCATCACCTCGTCGGCGCTTCCAGCCACGCGCGTATCGGAGGAAGACAACTCGAGTTTAGCACCAGGGGAGCCGGTGCCCTTCCTCTGCCGACGCCACACCGGCTACATTACGTCGTTGGTATTGGCGAGTATGCTGTCGGCGATTCTCAAGCGTGGCCTGTTGCCGCTCATGCAGAACGAGCTCGGACTTGAGCTCTACCAGAAGGAGGCGGCTGAGCTGCTGCTCATGCTGCCGTGGTCCTGCAGCTTCGTGTTTGGGCTCTTCTCGGATGCCATGCCCATTGCCGGTTCCCGATGGCGCTCGTACATGGAACTGGGCTGGGTCACCACGGCCACAGCGCTGCTGGCCATGGGCTTTTACCACCATTCGGTGGACTGGGACACACTCGTCGCCGAGGACAAGCCAGGTGTCATCTCGGTCTACCTCTTTTGGCTGGGCTGCGCATGCTTTGGCGGCATCATGTCGGTGGTCGTGGCTGAAATCTACGTTATCGTGCAGGAACAGCGCTACCTCCGCAGTGAGCGTGGCCAATTCCTCGCGGATTTCTTGTTGACGCAGTTTGGTGCCGAGTGCGTGGGACAGGTGGTGACCGATTTCTTCATATTCCGTATCTCGGACGACGAGATGCAGCCCATCGTATCGTTCCGCGTGCTCGTGCTCTTGTTGGCGTTCTATTGCCTCGTGCCCATCGTGGCGCTGGCCTTCTTCTTTCAACCGGCCTACGACGTGGAGGTGCCATCACAACAGCAGAAGCACGAGAAGGAACACGACGCATTGGGTCAGTCGCGTGGCCTCCATGGAGAAATGCATGTAAGCGACCAAGATGCCGCCTTCGTCTCGGCGCGCTCGTCCAAGAGCCTCGCCATCCTCGAGACGGAGACAAGCAAACGGGAGCGGGATTCGCGGCAGGCCATGCTCGAGTCACAGGGATGGAGCGTCGAAGGGCAGCCCTCGCAGAGGCGACCACCCGTGCTGGAGCAAGGACCCCACGCTCCCCTTACGTGGCTTGACCGTGTGCAGCAGTGGCTGCTACCGCTGTGGATCCATGCCCAGGCACTCTGGGCAACGCTCATGAAGCAGTCGTCGTGGTACGTTGTCGTATGTCTAAGCTGCTACGTATTCTTTAGCGAATTCTCACTTAAGTACCCGTTGGTCAAGCTCGAGCAATGGTACGGGGTGACATCCAAGTCCGAGTCAAGTAGCAAGATCCTGGCCGATGCCGTCTACTGCTTCACTGTGTTTATCTGGAAGGTGGCGTTCATGAACACGTCGTGGCGCAAGCTATTCGCCGTGAGCCTCGTGAGTGTGGTGATCGTGCCCGAATTGGGCTTCTTTCTGTTGGCCGCACTGGGCTCGGCGCGCAGCCTCGGGCTTTACGCGATTGTCTGGTCCATCCGTACGTTCGTGCGGTCGCTACTGGTGATCATCCAGGTGGCCATGGCCGTCGAGATTGCGCCCATGGGCCACGAGGGCGCGTTGCTGAGCGCCATAATCTCCATCACCTCCATCATGCGGCTCGTTTCCACCACGTTTTCCAACTCCATCGGCTACGTCTTTGGCACGCAGGTGCTGCTTTCAATGCGGGCCGCGACCCAGCGCGCGCTGACCTCGGTGAGCAAGCAAGACGGGAGCGCCAGTGAGTCCATGGCGTCCGACCAGGCGGCGTTCGTCGTGACGGCGCTCATGCTCTGCTATGGCATCAAGCTTCTGGCGCTCAGTGGACTGGTCTGTGCTCCCGCGCAGAAGCAGCAGCTGCAGCGACTCGTGCGCACGGGCCCCGAGTCCAAGAACTACCCCGTGCTGATCCTTGTACAGCTCGTGGTATCGCTCATCATCTGCATTGTCGTCAACTCGTCCATCGTGACGCCCGACATGACCTGCGACCGAGAGCTATACGGCGGCACCGGGTGCTGAGCTGATGCTGAGCGGCTGAGCTGTTGAGCTGTTGCGCTGTCGAGGGGCTAAGCTGCTGAGCATTGGTGTGAGGGACGCATTTGGATTTCGAGTCTTAGAATTGGATGTTTGTTGAGTTTTGTGTGGTGGGAGGTGGGGGCAAATAGTTTAGTGTCGCTCCTCATGTGCTGGCGAAGAGTTTTGCAAAGTTACGTAATGCAGCTATGCGGTGGGGGGCAGGTGGTGGCCAAACCACTGATTTAATGAAACAGCTGCGGACTATCCAACGCCCAAGTGTTCAGTGTCTGTGGAAGTCGCGGCCGACGCTTCCGGTTGACGCAGGCGCCCAGCGTAATATAATCTCGGCCAGTGGTGCCTTCTTTTTCCGAGCTCCCAGGTGTTCGGTCCACATCTCGTTAATGCAGTACAAACGGATGGGCTGTGGGCGTGTAAACGCTGCACTTTAGTAGACCACCCGCAGATCACGCCCTAATTCCCACCTAGTAAGTCGTGGCCGACAGTGCATGACTGCCTCTAAGCATAGTATCAGATCCGGGCATTATACATTATCCATAATAAACCGCACAATCAGTGAAACAAAACTAGTTTACCGAACCGTTACGGAGAAGATTCGCGCTTCACATCGATAGGCGGCACCAGTCAAAATCCGAGAGTCAATCCCTCTCGGGTTCATGCATTCGCTTGCCCTCTCCGGCTCATCCTCCTCATCGGCGCCGGGCCCTCCCCTCGCTTCCTCTTCCCCTCCTCTCTTCCACACGCTTTGCGTATGATCGCACGACTTGCGTGTTGTTGGGGCCAAGTAAAAGAAGACGACACCCTCACACCAGGCCCAAGTGCTGGTACAAAGCGGTCTCTCCCTCTCGACCGCCAACAAACCACGTTGTAAGCGCTATCACTTCCCCCCACCAGCATCCATGGCGCCCATGGCGGAGCGTCAAGAGGCCTCGGACCGCATGCAGGCGCTGCCCCCCAGCGCGTCGTCTTCCGTCGGCTACGTCGACATCCCAAGCGCTCGCCACCTGCAGGCCGATGCCGCGCCGCTGCGATCCCATGCCGAGATGGCGGCCATCCGCGAGAACCAAACGCATCAGCGTGGACTGCAGAACCTCACGGCCACGAGCGAGGCCACCGCACGGTCCGCAACCGACAGCATCGCCATGATGTCCAAGCGGAGCGCCGACCCGTACCAGCAGCGCGTGATCCTGTCGTCTCAATCGTTGGCTACCGATGCCTCCCAGGTGCGTCGTAAGGCTCATGCGCGTCCGGTGGACGCCAACGGCGCGGGCGGTCTAGAGACCGGTGCGCCGCTGCCGCCGCCGCAGCGCCACCTCTCGGACAAGCCGGCCATGGGCATCTTCAGTGTGCCCCACATAGGCCTGCTCGTCTCGCTCGTGTTTGCGTCCGTGATGACCTCCTGCCTCAAGCGTGGGGTGCTGCCCATGATGCGAGGCGACCTCGGGATGGAAGTGTACCAGGTGGATGCCGCCGAGGTGCTGCTCATGCTGCCGTGGTCCACGATGTTTGTCTGGGGCTTCATCTCGGACTGCGTGCCGCTCTTTGGCTCACACCGCAAATCGTACATGGTGCTGGGCTGGGTGCTCACGGCCACGGGGCTCTTCGCCATGGCCTTCCTCAGCTACGTGCAGGAATACGACGACCGTCTGCGGAACCGAGACCCGACCATGAGCGCCGACCAGCGCGCCGCCGTCGTGAATCTCTACCTCCTGTTGCTGGGTGTGGCCTGCTTTGGCGGCATCCTCAGCGTGATCGTGGCCGAGATCTACATCGTGGCGCAGAGCAAGCGTGAGCCCGTGGCCGTGCGCGGGCAAGTCATCGGCGCCTTCCTCATGACGCAGTTCCTCTGCGAGTGCCTGGGCCAGGCCGTGACTGACTACTTCCTCTTCCAGGTCACCGACTTTGGCATCAACCCGCAGTTCCCCTTCCGCAGCGTCGTGCTCTTCTTCTCCTGCTACGCGCTTGTGCCCATCGTAGCGCTCGTTCTGGGTTTCCACGAAGACCCAGAGATTGGCCGTGACTGCAGCCATGTCGTGGACGAGTTCATCGCGCTGAACAAATCACCAACGGGTCACCACGAGGGCGACAAAGAGGACTTGATGGCCACCCCCGCGGTCACCACCATGGCGCCAACGTGGACCTCCTGGTGCTGTTGCTGCAGCCGCTGGTGTGGTCGTACATCCATCTCCGTGCGCGCCCACCTGCAGCTGCTTTGGGACACGCTCTCGCGGCTCTCAACCTGGCACGTCATGCGCTTCCTCGCCGTCTACGTCTTCTTCTCCGAGTTCACGCTCAAGTACCCGCACCTCGTATTGGACGCGCTCTGTGGCGTGACCACCAAGGTCACGTCCTCGGGCAAGATCGTGTACGAGTCGGTCACGTTCCTGGCCATCTACCTCTGGCGCGTCTTCTGCCTCAACGCCAACTGGAAATGGCTCGCGGGCATCAGCCTGCTGGCCGTCTTGTGGGTGCCGCAGGTGTTCTACTTCAACCTCGTGGCGCTCGACGTGGGGCGCCGCGTCGACGTCTACGTGATCATCGTGGCGCTGCGCGGCTTCTTGCGCGGCATGATCATCGTGCTGGAAGTGGCCATGACTGTGGAGATCGCCCCACAGGGTGGCGAAGGGGCCACGCTGGGCATGATCGCGTCCATGGCCGCCATCATGCGGTTGGCTGCTACCACGGGCTCTAACCTCATGGGCTTTGCCTTTCACACGCAGGAGATCCAGGATGATGGCCTCTTGGGCGCCGCCGAGGCCGCGGGCATTGACGAAGCCGAACTGCGCGACGACTTTGGCGACCTCGACCTCTCCACCGTGGGTCATCGCCTGCAGAACGGGGTCGTGCTAGCGCTGATGATCTCTTACCTGATCAAGCTCGTAGCTATGGCAGGGATCGCGTTCCTGCCCACGCAAAAGGACCACATCATGCGGTTGCACTACCGGGGCATGCCCTCCCACAAGTACGTCTACTGGACCATCGGCATGCTCATGTTTTGCGTCGCGCTCTCGGCCACGGTCAACACGCTCGTGGTCACACCCACCACGAGTTGCATGCACGCACTGGGTGGCAGCGGCTGCGTCACGATGAACGACTAGCGGGTGGGTGCCTCCCGTGAACGCGTTAGTAGAATTATATGCACACCCCCTATCGGTACACCTAAACCAAAAATACATACAAAAACTAAGAACAAAATGGCGCAAAATCAAAATCACGTCACAATCACAAACAAAAATGGAAATCTTTCTCCAGCGCAGTCAGAGCATCCAGATAGACAACGTGCGATATCGAAGGAGACATTATGGGGTGTTTCTCGTGCCTCCCCTGGATGTGAACGTGTATACCTAATACACCAGTTCGTTTTCAACGGAACATAGCCAGCACAAGAAGGACAGGAACAAAGGAAGAAGAAGAAGGAAGCGCTGCTCCGCCCTCCAAGGTCTCTGTCTCTATTTCGGGCATTTCCTTCTCGTTCTCATTCTCGCACTGACACGAGCACACTCATATTCCTACCCTAGGTTTCTCTCCTCGACCGTCCGCTGACGACCAAGTGGAGTTAATTGGATAGCGATGAGAATATGGATATCAGGGTGGTGATAAGGAATACGGTTATAGTCGGCAAAGGGTCCAGGCCATGGGTTCGTAGGTACCTTCCTCGGTAACCGTGAAGGCTGTTCAGCGAGTCATCTCTCGTGGCGACTAACCTTTCATGTAACCTCGCTCACGAGTAATTGAAACATGTTACTGAAGTTGTCTCTCGATGAGGGAGGAACAGAGAGAGAGAGAGTATACATACAAGTGCCTTCGCTCCAGTTGCTGTTTTAAGGTTCCGTCTCTGCATGTGCATGATACTGTGCGCGACTGGAGGGAGACACGGGGCGGTAACCCTCCCCGGTTTCAATGACGATGCCCACGTCCTCGTCCACGTCACGCTCCTTTAACGCGGGCATGTGCGTCTCACCGCTCTCCAATCTCTCGCGCTCGGTGTTAATCAGTCCCTGCCGCATCGACAGCCAACCTGTTAGTGTGAGCAGAGGACCAGTCGGCTGACGTGGTTGTCGCCGCTGCCGCGCTCGTTCTTGTCGGTCTTGCTGGATCTGTGCGTCTACGCGCGGCAAAACAGGGAGACACAGCGATCGATATAAAGCGTGAGTGTGGGTGTGAATACGAGCAGATAGGCATTGATGTTATGTCAGCATGGGCTTCAGTACTGCCACCTCCCGAATTCTCTCTTACATTCGTCGTCCACCCGTTTTACCCACCACCGCACACCCACGCATGCCGCAGCGAACACTGCCAAGATCCCGACGGCGATCACCACAGCCATAACCACCACGCCTGCCTTCATGGTGCCGACCTGTAGTAGCTGCGCTTAAGGTGCAGACGCGCTTCTCTGTATCCGATAGCGTTGGAGTTGTGCGTCGTGTCCAGAATAACAGGTTGGTTCAGCCAAAAACCTACAACAAAAATTGAAAACCTGCTTGCGTAATGAACATTGGAAGAGCGCAGAGATCTATTAATGTAGTAGATATCTACCCTGCAACTTGCTCATGACAGTGAACAAGCATGCACTGATGTACGGCTTTAAAATGTCGAACAATGCGCAAACGCGATTCGGAAAGAGAAGCCAGAATGACCGATACTCATCGAGAACGGATACACTAAGAGAACGTTGCCATGTTTTTCTCAAGGACACGCTGATGCTGACAGCCCTCGACCGTTTCTCGCGAGTGAGGACCAACGAATATGAGTCAACTGGTTGTCTCTCGTTGTGATTCGTCTTTTCATATCATGTCCAACGCAAATAAAAGAAAGAAATGTGCGAATGTATACATACGTGCGGGCCTTCTCCTTCAATTGCTTATTGCTGCGTCTCTATATGATGCGCATGGAACTGTGCGTGAACTGGAGGGAGGCATCGACCTGACCCCAGTTTCAACGATGATGCGCACGTCCCCACCCTCGTCCACGTCATTCTCCTTCGCCAAGGTGCACAGTGGTCTCACCGTTTATCGACTACTCGTACTCAGTGTTGTCCACTTCCTCGCGTCTCGATAGGCACCCACTACGTTTGCCCAGAGTGCGCCATGGACCATGGTGTGTTAGCGGTCGGTCCATTCGCTGGACTTCTCGGTCTAACCGTGGCAAGACATGAACAAACAAATCCAGAGAAGGAGAGTACGTCCACATCCGCATAGACTACACTGCCCTGCACTCGCCTTCCTAACACGTCCGCTCATACCATATATATATGTTCACCTCCAATTATTCACACTTCCTCTACGGGTTCTCGCAAGAGGCGATCATATCCATCATGATGAGGACGACGAGCCCGTGCGATCTCGGTGACGACGGTCCAGCTCACTGGGCGTCATCGGGCGATAGCCCTCCCCTTCTTCGATCAGCACGGACTGATTTTGTGGGTCATCCAAGACGGGGATATCCATTTCCAGCGCGGCGTTGCGCCTTTGAGCGAGTCGTTCATTCTCCGAGGCGATGAGATTTTCCCGCATGGTCAGCCAGCCTTGCAGGTTCAGTTGCGGGCCCTTCATTTCTCGGCTCGGGTGAGCGGAACGGGTCGAGCGGGATGGTGGCGGCGGTGGCGCCTCAGCGGCTTGGATCACAAATAGATAGATAGATTGTTAATATACATGCACAACAAAGAGTAATGACCCTCCCTCATTTCCAGTCCAGGGCCATCATCCGAAATGAACTTACCTCGTCGATTTAATCGTCGCACCCACAGCCGCACACCCAGCGCGATCAGGGCAAACACCAAGCAGACCCCGGCCATGATCCCGACCGTCGCGCCGATCGTCTTGGTCGTGGGTGCCTGCATCCCGTACGCCACACAGCGCTGCATGATGATGTTCTCCGAACGATAGGCCAGCTCGCATGCTCTGGTACATACACAGCCGCCATCGCCGCGGCAAAACGGCAGTTCCGCCAGCTCCGGATTCGGGAAGGGCGAGGCCCATGCCTCGCGGCACGCCATGCAGTACGGATCTGTCCGCTCGCAGTACGTGACATTGGTCTCGGAGGGAAACTGGTGCAGACTCACCCGCTGTACGTTAGGAGGAAGCGCGCGCCGGAAATCGTACTGGGTCGAATACCCGCTTTTACTGACGCACGTGCCAAACTCATCAATCATACACTGCGGTAGGGTGCAAGTCATGCCATGGATGGTTGGATGCATGCCAAGCACAGCCATCGCCATCGATCAATCGGTTAGTCAGTGTCAACGTCATCCCCACGCGCTATCCTAGCGCTGAGCGTGTGTCATTAGAAAAGCATCAACGAGGTCGTCTACAGTTACGCACACTATCCGTCCGGATGAGTTCGTTCAGGCAGTCGTAGCAGGAGCGCGGCTGGCGACACTGGCTGTCGGCGTACCACGTGCAGGTGTCCTGTGGCGATGCGCTGACATGCTTTTCCACGGCCGTGCCATCGTCCGTGCGGTCTTCCAATACGTCTGATACGGTGTAGTCCTGCCCCACGGTGGAGGACTCTCCATCCGATGACGTCGCCGCGCTTTCCGCGCTGTCAACGATGGTATCCGTCGTGTCCTTGCTCGCCGAGCCAGCCGCTGAGCTGGCCGCCGAGCTGGTGGTCCCTTCCATTGTAATGTTACGGTTGTTTTATTAGTGGGGGGACTTGTAGTTTCGTGGGCGAGCAGTGAGTCAAAGGAGATGCAGATGCAGAGGCAGACACGCGTGAGGAGAGTTCGTCGACCTAGCCAGCGATGCTCTGCCCCCTCGATCGCTCGGCCAAAGTAGAGGAGCTTCGAACCGCGCTGTCCGTATCGCTGATGCTAATAAAGAGTTGGTGATGTCGGCGTTGGGCCTTTTTCGTCGAAACGGGCGCTCCTGACGGTGTGGACCACGTGACTACAGCGACATGTTTACGGGGAAGTTCAGCGTTTGGCTTGGAAATGGCTTTATCAGCTGCCATATCGCTATTGCCCGTGACCATTTAAGAGGTAAATCGTTTCAATAGTATTTTAACAGACATGGGCAATAGATTGCTGTGACGTGGGTGAAAAGCACAGAGCCAGAGACGGATCACAGCTGCGTAGGACTCGCCCTGCAAGTACAGTATTGATGGGTGTGCTTCCTAAGTGCGAGTAATTCCGATCCATTCGCCACAGATAACGGAAATCCCTCACATATTTCCTTTATTTGCATATCCCTCTTGTCGCACAGAACCCCTACATGTACATGGAACTTCCATCTGTTAGGGGTTCTGTGCGACAAGAAGCGAATGTGTAAATTTACTACGAAATGAGCAGTTTCAGTACGTTTCTGCCGATCACAATGCTATCAGCGTGGGTAATTGGAGACAACAGGGACAATGGCCGCATGGGTGCGAGTGCGTTGCGCCACTGCATGTGGCGACGGCCTAGGGGTACGACCAACACATTACAGCTCTTCATGGTCAAAGGGGTACGGTCCGTAGACCATCAGCAGCGTGGACGAGGGGGCCGTGCAGTTGACGCTCCCCTAATTCGTGCCTATACATGCACAACAGGAGAGTAAGTAACCCGTCCTCTCCAGTCCGATGCCATCAGCAGAGATGCACCCACCTCGTCGATTTCGGCGTCGCACCACGAGCCACAGGCCCAGGACGATCAGGGCTAACACCGCGCAGGCCCCGGCCGTGATCCCGACCGTCGCCGCGGTCGTAATGGACGGGGGCGCGGGCGTATCCACGCCGTACGACTTACAGCGCTGCATGATGATGTTTTCCGTACGGTAGGCCGATTCACATGGCCTGGTGCACACGCAGCCGCCATCGCCGCGGCAAAACGGTAGTTCCGCAAGCTCCGGATTCGGGGAGGGTGCGTCCCACGCCTTGCGGCAGGCCGTGCAGTACGAATCCGTCGGCTCGCAGTACGTGACGTTAAAATCGGAGGCTGGAAACTGGTACAGACTCCTCTCCTGCAAGTATCGAGAGGGAACGTATCGGAAATCGAATTGCTTTGAATACCCGCTGGTTCCGACGCAGGTGCCAAGCTCATCAATCATACACTGCAGTAGGGTTCAATCCATGGCAAGGATGGATGGATACCAAGCACAGCCAAGCGATCGGTTGGTTATTAGTCAGGGTCAACGTCATCGCCACGTTATCTTAGCGTCGAGCGTGTGTCATCAAAAGCATCAAGGTTGGTATACAGGCACGCACATCGGCTGAGATGAGCTCGTTCAGGCAGTCGTAGCAGGAGCGCGGCTGGCGACACTGATGGTCGGCGTACCACGTGCACGTATCCTCATGTCTGTTTGCGCTGATATGCTTGTCCTCCGCCTTACCATCGTCGGTGCGGTCCTTCAGTACGTCAGCTGCGGTGTAGTACTGCCCCACGGTGTCAACGACGTCAGCCGCCAGGTCGCCGCTTGCTGAGCTGATGCTGCTGGACGCATCCATTGTGATGATGCGGTTGATATTTTTTGCGGGGGGGGGGGGGGGG
>JAADWT010000990.1:0-12268 GCA_023336285.1 Pythium grandisporangium
CCCCCCCCCCCCCCCCCCCCCCCCCCCCCCCCCCAACAAGCAGATATATCCCCGCATACGCACATGGCGATTTAGTAGAGGCCCATACACAGAGGACGTCTATCATTTACATCCATATCCACATCCACATCCATGGCCCACGCACCGCTTTCGCTTGACCTGGTGGCCACCGTGATCGTATCGTCCGCCCCCGCGCCCTCCGCGGCCTCTACCTCTTCCCTGTACGTGGCCCCGTCCGCCACCTCCATTGTGGTGTCCGCTCTGGCCGCGTCCACGTCCACGTCCACCGTTGCGTCCTCGTCCTCGTCCACCAAACCCACGAGGATCGTAGTGAGCGCCATTGAAGGCAGCGGGCGGTGGAGGCGGAGCGTGCGGAGGCCCGCCAGCTCGCATCATCGCCTGCAGATGCGGAGGAAGCGACGGAGGAGGAGGTGGGGGCACGCCGCCGGCCATGGCCATGGCTCTCGCCGACGGCGGTGGTGGTGGTGGTGGTGGTGGCGCGTGGTGACCGTCCATACTGGAAATGGTCCTTCGTGCTGGGATCGTCATGTATTAGAATCGGACGGACTTCTATTCAGTTGGAAAGGGTACACACCCGCCGCGAGGTTTTACTGCTGGCCAACCACAACACAGCAAAATAACCCACGAAGAAAAACCCCACACCACCGTTTTACGGACGCACACCACTCCCAACAAACCAAACCAGCGTTTTGTGAGATCTCGCAGGTCGTTCGTTGGCTAATAGACGGTGGAGCGGCCGAGGGAGCGAGCCATTATTGAGCCGAAGGAGGAAGGACGGAAGCTATCGCTGCAGGAGGCCAAGCCAAAGCTAAAGCTAAAGCCAAAGCTAAAGCCAGCGCCAACGCCAACGCCAGCGCCGCGCCGCACGTTAGACGCAGACGAAAGAGTGAGTGCCCAGGAGAATCGCGTCTGCACCCGCTTCCAGGGAGGGGTGTGTGTGACGCCCAGTATCTAGACCCCACTCGCCGCTCGGGTTTGCTCCCTCGAGCGCGAGCGAGCAGTCTCTCCTCAGCCAGTGGCGTGCAGTCTGTGGTGACACGTTCTGTGCTTTGTCGTCTCTCTCGTAGTGCGACCCCCCACGTTCTTACAGGCCACCAACGGCGCCAACGCCAACACCAACACCCGACGCCAACGCCAACGACAGTGCGCAAGCAACCCTCACCTATAGTCAACCACCACCGACCAACAGCAACCAACTGCCAGTGACGGTCTCTCCACCAGTCATTCCCTAGAAGCTCAGCATGGATGCGTCGCAAATGCCGCGCCACTGGGCTCCACGCGGTCCACCGCCGCCAGCGTTCCTGGCAGCGGCGGGTCGAGGCCCACCGCCCGCCATGGCGTTGGCGCGGGGGCCGCCCTTCCAGGCGCCTCCGGCGCGCCTGCCGCTGATGCGACCGCCCCCTGGAGGATCCATGCCCATGCCCATGCACCAGCAGCAGCAGCGTCCGCACCAGCATCACGCCATGGGCATGGGCGCGCCGCGTGGCCCCATACCCATGATGCGCGGATACCCAACGGCGCGGGCGCCTCCGCTGGCTATGGGCGGCGCCTACTCAGCATCACCCACCCTCCCCGCTGGCTGGAGCGAACACCGCACACCACAGGGCCAACGGTATTTCCACCACGCCGCCTCTGGTGTCAGCTCGTACGACCCCCCAGCAGCCAGTGCCAGTCCCCCCACTGCTGCTGCTACGACCTCCTCCGCCGCCTCCGCCTCCTCTGCTACCGCCTGCTCCTCCTCGACGGCCGTCTGGGTGGAGTACATGGACGCTGGTAGTGGCAAGCCCTACTACTACAACACCGTCACCAAGACCACGGTCTGGGATGAACCAGAGGCCTTCCGCATCCAGCAGGCGCGAGCTCAAGTGGAGAAGATGCAGGCCGAGGCCGAGGCCGAGAAGCTGGCCGAGCAAGAGGAACGGGAGCGCCGTGAGCAGAAGAAGCGTGACGCCGATGCGCGGGTAGCTCAGGAGTATGCCGCGCGCCCGCGCGCTGAGCGGGTGGCGCTGTTCAAGTCGTTTTTAGCCGAGAAGCAGGTCGCGTCGCCTTTGAAATGGGCGGAGGTGCTTCGCCTGGCCAGCAAGGATGGATGGGATAAGGACCCTCGGTGGCGGTTTGCGCTACCATCCGCGGGGGAGAAGAAGCAGGCGTTTTCCGAGTATGGCACGCAGGCACTGCAACGGCAAACGACGGCCAAGCGACAAGAGGCCAAGCGGACACGGGAGGCCTTTTTGGAATTACTGGCGGGCATGGAAGACGAGATGCTGCGTCGTGACGTGAGCTGGCGCGACGTGAGTGAAGGCGACGGCTTTTATGGGCTGCGTAAGGATGCGCGATGGCTCGCGGTGGGTGCAGAGAGTGATCGACGTGCGCTGTTTGAGAGCTGTGTGCAGGACGTGGCTCGTAAGAAGGCCGCGATGGCGGAGCAGCAGCGTGGTGAGATGAAGCGTGTGCTGGAGGAGGCATTGCGACGCGCGTACGAAGGCGAGCGACGCAGGAAGCTGGACGGGAAGAAGAAGACGAGGAGGAGGAGGAAGAATACGATGGGCAGTGATGGTGCGAAGAAGGAGGAGGAGACGCCGGAGGACGAGGCGCCTGTGTTTGATGGCAGGCGGCGACTGGATAGCGACGTGAAGCGCCGCGTGTGGAGGCTGTGGGAGGACCTGGTTCATGTCAAGACCAGTGGCGAGGTGGCGGTGACCAAGGCTGACGTGTTTCAATGGACCGAGGCGTTCTTGGAAGTGGTGAAGAAAGAGGAGAGCGAGCACGCGCGACTGGCTCGTGAGCAGCGGCGTGCGCTGGAGGAGGCGTTCACGAAGAAGATGGACGCGCGTATGGATGAGTGGCTGGCCACAGGAGCACTGGAGGTGACGGCGTCGTACAAGACGTTCCGGGCCATGCCGTTGTGTGAAGCTGAAGGGTTTGCCGACATGGCGATGAATGGAGATGATGAGAAGGAGATGGGAAAGGAGAAACAGCCAGAGGATAGCAAAGAGCAGGACACGAAGATGGACAACGATCCTGAGCGAGCGCGCAGTGATAGTCAGGCCGAGTTATCGCCATCGCTGACGACACGACTGAGTGAACGCCGTCAGCGGCGCGTGTTTGATAAGATGCTCAAGCAGCGACGCCGGGCCCTGCAGCCGCTCGTGGCCGTAACGCAGCGCTATCTGGCACGTGTCGAGTCACCCGTCACGGTCTCAACGTCTACAAGCTATGAGGGCTTTGCGATGGCGCTGACGGCTGGGATCCGAGCGCACGTTGAGGCCAATAAGCCAGAGGAAGGTGAGGATGTCCCGGAATCGAGTGGTCTCGTCGAAGAAGAAGGCGATAAGACGGTGACGGGAAAGAGTGAGGGAGAAAAGGAGGAGGAGGCGGAGAAGAAGAAGGAGGAGGAGAAGGAAGAGAAGAAGACTGGGGCGGACGCGGACGCCAGTGCCGCTCTGGAACGCACGCTTGAATCCCTGGTGACCGATGCCGAGGCACCTGTGACGTT
This sequence comes from Pythium grandisporangium, assembly GCA_023336285.1. Taxonomy (NCBI): domain Eukaryota; phylum Oomycota; class Peronosporomycetes; order Pythiales; family Pythiaceae; genus Pythium; species Pythium grandisporangium. The sequence continues at coordinate 3,518 of JAADWT010000990.1, forward strand.
CCCAGCGATCGTGCGCAACGTATTCCTTCTACTACAGCAGCAAGCGCAACCGCGTAGCTCACGCCGTTCGCGTCGAGACACACTCGAGTCCCTGGGTCGATCCACCTCACGCTCACGCTCTCGCTCTCGCTCGCACTCCCCCTCTCGGTCTCGGTCTCGGTCTCGCTCTCGCTCTCGTTCACCGTCACGTTCTCGTTCTCGGTCTCCGTCTGTATCGTCACGGAAACGACGAGCATCGCGCAGTGTGACAACGAACGACTCACCGGCGCGGCGCAAGCGACGACGACGGCGCCGTCGCCGCAGTCGGTCGCGCTCGCCGTCGCCATCCGACCGAGCGCATGACCATGGCGGCAGTGGCCGTCGTCTGCCTGGGCCAACAACAGCAGCAACAACAGCAACAGCAGGCGCGTCGTCCTCTTCGTCATCTCGACGGCGTCGCTCCTCCCGAAGCAGAAGCCGAAGCAGAAGCCGCTCTAGACGGCATGATCCACGCGCCCTGCCGTCCTACGGCAACCTGCCACTGGTCATGGATCCCACTCCAGCGGTGGGAATCGGACGTGAGTCTTTGCCCTCGCCACACCAGCACAAGCACACGCATTTGGCCACGGAGGCAGACTCGGAAAGCGCGCGTGCCGAGGAGATTATCCGCCAGGCGCGACTGAAGCTGCAGGCTCAGCCACAATCACAGGGCAACAGCGAGCCCGAGGACGGCGAGGAAGTCGAAGACGGTGAGGTGATGGAGGACGAGTAGAGGCGGAGGACAAGACAGAGTCATTGAAGGCACACCTGCCCTGCATGATGGGGAGGACAGCTTGTAGCAGAGAACAACAGGAGACGGCGCAATCAAGAGGCGCTGGGAGTTTTGCACAGTCATGGAAGGATACGTCAAGTGAAGAAAGAAGAAAAGAGCAGGACTTGTAATACATGCACATTCACATTCATTTTCATGCAGTTTCGGCTTCACACTCACATTCAGATCCCAAACGACCCTCTCCTGATTCGTAGTCGCGCCTGTTGTTTCTTACTTGGATATGGAAGCGGAATGTAAAGACCAGTCAGTCAGAGCTTATGGTACCTAGATGGATGTCAACGGCGGCTGGCTACTGCTGCTGGGATACTGTATCGGATTGCAGAAGTGCGAGATTCCACTGGGCTTAGATTGTGATGGAAATCCACCGACCTCTACTCAATCTGGTAAACCTTAGCGCCAGGGTTCGCGCTCATATCTCCATCGAATGGGTAGTTCATCACAACAAGAGGATTGGTACCATCCCCTGCAATCGAGTGGTGGTGCCACTGGTTTTGTGACACGCCTTGTGTGCTTTTGATTTTGATTTTGGTGTCGGCTTGTTGGCGTGTTCCTCTTTTTCTTCTTTGAGTATGAACGACGAGGAAGGTGGTGGAGACGAGGAACAGACAAACGCGATCGCCAAAGGATAGCAGCAACCGAAAGAAGAAGCGCCTCAGCCTCAGCCAAATATTGACGATGTCTTCAGTGGGGCCCTAGCTGCCGTCACCTCTGAACCCACAATTTTCAAAATGAAGAAAAAAGAAAAGGTTGTGCAAAATGCTAAGTCACTCATGGCATTCTGATACGCTCGCTGGCCTATAGTCGGCCAGGGTGACGGCGGGGAAGATCGACCATTGAAAGCCCCACGCTAGACCAGAGATTTTAAAACTCTCTCTCTATTTTTCTCGCTGCAGCCCCCCTCTGAATGATACTGGTCTGACACCGCCTGGCAATCGATGGAACGAAAGCCACCATGTTTCCATGTTTGCAAGCATTTAAAAATTGACTCCAACTTACTAGCGCACGATCCTCACCACCCTCACCTCACGTAGACGCAGCACCTCGTGGTAAGGTGTCTGAGTTCTTTCCACGCTTTGCCCACGATGTGGTGTGGATTGGCATTGCGTGCGATGAAGAAGACGGCCATGGTGGCACGGATCCACCTCGCGGTGCTGGCGACAGGTGCGCCACCTCTGCCGCCCTCCCCACCGATATTTCTTCCCGTTCGAAGTACCTTCCGTACACTGTTGCATCCCCATGGACTAGCATAGCAGTATTACACCAAGTGCATGCATGAACCACGCGTTGGCGAAGTAACTTATTAATCCTCGATCGCATTGCCACCCAGCCCGCCTCGCACCGGATTACTCCTACCAACGATCACCTCTCTACTTGCTTGGCGCGTCGTGTGGGCGGAACAAGACGGCGTGCGTCTGCCTGACGGTTGCATGACGACCGAGAGTCGCCATTTGCCACCACCGCCGTGTACCCCAGTCTGACCACCCCAAACAAACGTACCCGGTCCCTAGTTTCAACAGCCATGTGAACCTGCGGCGGAGCGGCGGCTCCACATCTGCCATCCATTTATACAACCACCGGGTCGTTGCGGTTTCGCAACGGCCCATCGTACGATTGAGGAAGGCGAGACGCAGCTGGATCCCTTTCCTTGACTATGGACGCCACCGCCACGATCGACACGGGATGAGGCGCTGGAAATGGCTTCACTCCATTATTGTAGAGTAAATATACATGCACGGATCCAGAAAACGACATGCGTACCAGCAGATGAGCACATGAATATTCGCATATTGAGCCATGAGCAAAGAGCTGTGGCGTGCCGCTCCGGCTCGATGCAGTGAGCGGCCATGGGCGACTGAAAGAAATGGGATGCATGTGGAAGGAGAACCCAATTTGAAAGGGTGGCGTCTACCAAGGTACAGTATGCGCATGTGAACGCTACCTACAGATGCGGGGATCTATCAGCATGCAGTTCATCCCGCTGCTGAAGGAGCGCGCAATAGTTCACATGCACGATGCAGTATACTGGGGGGGGGGAGGGGGGAAGCAACCACAAAATTATTATTGCATTCGTTCCTCAAGCATTTGCCCTGCATCTCCAGGTTAGATCCCATCCGATCTTTCCAGCGAAACGGCGTACGTTAAACCGTGAGGGAAGGGGAAGGAACGCCAAAAACAGTGTTTCAGCCAATCACAGGGTCGTATAAATCTGAAGAGCGTTAGGGGTGGAATTTATGTGTGTAACCCATTGGTTACCCTCTCTTTTTTTCTGTTGGTTTATCGCTGTTTTTTTCTGTCGGCCGCCGCCTTCTGATGAGGTCAGTGAAGCGCACTGGCGTACGCTCATTAGGAGGGCTCTTATTGAGGGGTAGTGATACAGGGCACTGTCCCAATTGGCGGCCATGCGGGAGAGACCACCAACAAACAACCAACGCAACCAACACAACCAACAACGAAACCCCAACGGGCGGATGGGTCTCTCTTTGTCTGTCTGCCACCTTGCCACCACCTTCATTGCCACTGCCTTTATTGGCGTCATTTTTAAATCTGCCGAGTGCGCTCAACCCATCCACATCTGCATCATTAGCATCATTAGCATCAGCATCTGCCGCCCCCAATCCCAATCATCCCTCATCCACCATGCCCAGCCCACAATTGAGCATCCTCCCCAACGCGCCCGTTGTCGCCCATGCTAGTGGTGCCCGCCGTGGACTGCGCAAGTCGCCTACCTCCTGGAAGCTCGTGTCTCTCTCGGACGAGGACACGCTCTCGGTCACAGACAGCGAAGATGGAGACGACGACGACGACAGCGCGGCGTTGGTTGCCGAGGAACCCAAGCAGAAGCCACAGCCCGCGCCGCAGCAGTTGCGACGACGACCGAGCCTGCAGAAGCCACCGCGCCATCACAGCATGCCCGTGTGTGTGCAGCTAGTGGTGGAGCTCTGGCAGCGTGAGCTGGCGCGCGACGATGTGTCGGTCATGAGCGACCTGTTTTACGACTTGCAGGCCACAGACGAGCAGGCGTTTGTGCTGCTGGAGCGCATGCACGCATTGGGTGTGCACATCTCACTCGAGCAGTTTCTGGCGCTGCCTCGGTGCTGCATCTACTCGGTGTTGGCCGTCGCCCTGTGAGCAGAAGCCGCGAAGACGATGAACTGGAAGCCAGCGGCCACGGGCAGGTGACCGACCAGCTCTGTGTCGTTGGCGTGTAACAACTAGAGCGCGTGAATGTGAACCGTGAAGCGTGTAGTGATGGTGAATATGGTAGTGGTGATGATGATGATGATGCGTATGTCTGGCCAAGACGCCGACAAGAACGGGATAGTGTACTTTTAATTAAGCCCAATATGGAACTGATCCTCATTGCAGATGATTGCATGAGATGAACATGATGCAGCATTGTCTTCGTTGTCTAGGTACATGCATTAGCTTAACGAGGTGGCATGAACTTGCGCGAGATGCGACTTCGACTGCTGCGGTCCAGCGCCGTGTTCTTGCGCGAGGAGAGGCGGCGGAACTCGCGATCTCCACCCACCGTGCCAGGGTCCACGTACTGCGGCCGCGGATACGGGTTCTTGTAGTGCACGGCGAGCTCCACTTGGTTGTGGCCCGCCTCGATGAGCTCCTGGATGCGCTTGGCGTCGCGAACGGTGCGGTGCTCGTCAAAGCGGAGCCTACTAGCCCCCACGCCAGCAAAGATCAGAATACATTCATGACTAACAAAAACAAAACCGCTCCCCGATTGAACGCACCTTGCCTCCTGACGAATCCACATCCGCTCCACCTCACCGCCCTCCCCTGGAAACCACACCAGTATGCCATGATGACATGGCACCACGACAATCAGTAACAAGCAGTTCGAGCGATTGCTGCATCAAGCAGAGCTTACAGCGTGAAGCGCCATCTACACGTCAAGTTGCAGCACGCGATCGCGCAGTAATGCTCACGTACATGTGCGCGCCACACGGAGGATGCGGCGGTAGAGAGCGAGCGCCATGGTGACGCGTCTCGGTCGTGGAGCGTTCGTTGCGCCAGCGGACGCTGTATATTGCCGATTCACGCCGATTACTGCGCCGCTCGTTTTCTCCTCTAAGTGATCTACCGGGTTCCTAACCGATATCTGGAAGCCCAACGCAAACCCGTTACACTCACTTAAGACAAGATACTTTTTTGTGTGTGTGCTTCTTTTACCGAAAAGACACCCAAGACCAGCGAATGAACGATCCTGGACGCGGGGCAACTGGAGTGAACATGCGAGTGGCGGTATGCAAGAACGATGGTTTGTTTGAGTTCCGTGCCGCTGACCTGCGATGCGTTGAAACGTGGACCCAGGTGAAGCTGGCGCTCGCTCGTGTGCTTTACTCGGAAGAGGAGCTCTTCGCGGTAGCGTCCCCCAGCGACATTACGCTTTTCCGAGTCCCCAAGGGCGAGAACGTGGAGCAACTGGCGGTTGGTGACCCAGTGTCCATATGCTTTCCGCGCGATTCCAAGTGGGTACTGGATATTTTCGGAGGTCCGTATCGATGTGCAACAGATCTATCGATCCAGACGGATCATGCGCTGGATGGTGTGCGAACAAACAGCTTCGATGCAACACCAGCTCGGTACGGGACACTAAGATATGATACGATACGGTGCCTTGTCAACAAATTGCGCATGGATTGACAAAGGGTTTAAACGTGCGTGTATATACACAGGCCATTCAACGCACGTTCTGTTGGTGGTGGAGTCCCGAGCTCACCACTGGGAAACACGAGAAGTATGCCAGCCCCAACGCTTTTGGCACCCGCAACCACCACATCATACCAGGAACCTTACATTCACGTAGGTACTTGGGTCCCGTTGGTGGTGACAGACGCCTCTCGTGGGTCAGGCGGATTCTTTAACACGCGCAAGCCTAGTTTACCCGAGTACGAGGATGTGCTAGTGACCACCACACGTGCACGTGAGTACGTGGATCGCTTTCGACGTATGGGACGCCCAGTGACGATCCTCAGCCTCCATACGACGTTGCTACCATTGGCGGTGGCGTGCCCCAATAGCATCTCGCAGCGCGGGGTCCGCAGTCTCTACGACGGGGTGTATCACCTCAGTGAAGCGGACCTACAACGCGGGTTTGTGCAGGCGGTACGACTGTGGTTCAGTTTCGATTGTGAGCAAACGATCAGTGTGACCAAGAACAACGGTACGCTAGGTGTGAAGCCACTTCGACAGCAGGACGGATGGATCGTCGTGCAGGCTTTACCAGGCTCTCCAGCGTTCTCGGCTGGCATGCGAGGTGACGAGGTGTTTCTCACCCACGTGAATGGTGTGGATGTCTCCCCACACGCATTCCCGTCCGTATGCGATCGCTTTGCTACTCAGATCAGCTGGAAGGACTGCGTGATCCCGCTTGTTGAGAAAACTGAAACATGCATCTTCACATTTTTCTGAACTGATCTAGCGTATTAAGTTAACGTCAATAGTGAAACTATGTATGGCATATCTTGAAACGTTTCTCAATACTCCCGTTAGGGTAACTATTCGCGCAAGAATAGGTGACAGGAATAATAAGAGGTTCTGGGCGGGTCCTATTTATATGGACATTTTCTGAGGTGACGAGAGGATATACACATTGCTGCAGGATAGGCAATGATCAGCTCGCTTTTCTGCGTAGAGCGCACGCTCCAAAACCAGTGCCGCAGAGGGAATTGGTCGGTCTCTGCGTGAGCAATAGAGCAGCAAGCGCCTTGATTGCCAACATTTATTTTCAAGGTGACTGCGAATATGCCGGCATCCAAGATGGAGACCAATCCTACTACGGGCGCTGGATCAGCAGCGACGTTCAACAACATTCCAGCGCGCTCAAGGGAGCAGCGCATGGCAGTCAAGGACAAGGAGAAGTGGGAGAAGGACCGCTTACAGAAGCGGAAGGAGGGCCACGTGCGCATTGATACGTCCGTCACGGGAAACGCCATGCTGGTGTACAAGGAAGGCAGTCAGGGTTTCATGCGCGACGCCGATCGCTTTCACTCCGACACAGCTGGCGAGGAAAAAGTGCATCGAGAGGAACGCAATACTCGCAGCAAGCTTCAGCAGGAGCGCAAGCGCTACGAGCACGTTCAGAAGGAGGTCACGCGCTGGAAGGATATGGATGCGCAGGCCGCACAGGAGGACAAGAAATGGGAAGGGTACCGTGCGTCTGGGTCCAAGGCATTGCGCAATAAGGGCGGAGAGGCGTTCAACCCCATCACGCTACGCTATAATGACGGCAAGGATGGCCAACGCCTCAAGGCCGCCGACGATACGATCAAGATGCGTGCGGTGACGCGAGCACAGAACCTGCAGCACCACAACTCTCGCGAGGGTATCAACCCAATTACAGGGGACCCTATTCCTCGCGTGCAGATCTCACACCTCATGCCTCCCTCGAGATAGAGTGTGTTGTTTTTTAAGGAGGCGATGATCATGCGAGACCGTGGGAAAGCAGAGGATAATCTAGGTCATGATTTGTTATTTGGTTGAGCTCAATGACAATGCACACACTTACACCAGCAGCAGCACCACCGGTGAGTGACGCCATCAGTCGTTAGGGGTCAGCAGCAGCACTCATGAGGTTGTCGTCAGGTGCCCTCAAGCACAGCAAGTGCGTAAAATACCGATGTCTAAAGATAACATAAAACTGGGTCGTTTTTGCTTGGGGCTGTTAGTAAAATAACCCCCTCGGCACCAAAAACCACCGACTGGCCAGCGCTGTTGTTGTTAGGTGCATGAAACGCACCAACACACAAACGACGAGGCGCGCCACATTTTTTCAGGGATATCCAACGCCAACGCCAACGCCAACACCAACGCTTCGACGCTAACGCCAACACCGCCTCCTCGCACGCACAACGATGGCTGACGACGCTCCTAATGGTACGAACCATCGCGCCCTGTATGCCGATGCTTGGTGTGCTCGCCATCGATCGCGCTAACATACGCGGGCGTGTCTGTGTTTGGATCTGTGTCGACTTGGGAATAATGCTACGGTAACAGATATTGAAGTGGAGGCCGCGCCCGCAGAGCCAACTCCAGAGGTTGCCGCGGAAAACAAGGCGGAAGAGACTGCCATCGAGGCTGATAGCAAGGAAGATGGCGCGGCTGCCGAGGAGACGCCCTCGGACGTGAAGCCAGAGGACGATGTACGTATGCTTTGCTGTGCGATCAATTTGTCATTTGGCGTTGGTTTCGTTGGTTTTTGTTGGAGACTTATTCGTGTTCTATGCATTGTAGGCCAAGAGCGCGGACAATGCCGCCGAGAGCGCGCAGAGCAAGGTGGAAGTGCAATCCCTCCCCATTCGCTCGTATTTGGACCAGACCGTGGTGCCCATCCTACTGCAGGGCATGTCGGCGCTCGTGAAGGAACGTCCGCCCAACCCGGTGGAGTGGCTGGCGGCGTATCTCATCAAGAACAACCCGCAAGGCCCCAGCTCCGCGAGCGAGGCCAAGTAGGAAGGACAAGGGAAGCGAGCAGTGTAGAGGGGTCTCTGCGTTCAGTGCTTGCTGTCCAACGAGTCTGCGCATCCCCACGTGACCGTTGCTTCATAATCAGCTCCAACAAAGCCACCCACAACGAAATAACATCAATCCAACAAAACCAAAAATCGAATGATGGGCATCCATTTTGTTCGCAATATTTACTGTGAGCCAGCCACACCACCGCCACCCGCCAACACCAACGCCAACGGAAACGCCAACACCAACTCCTTTCCCCACATCCTCATTTTCTTTCCTGTCCTGTTATCCCTAGTCCGGAGATCCGGAAAGTTTGATATGATAGTCTACCATTTCAAAACCGCAAAGGCTTCATGGTGTCCACCCAGTCTATCACTGGGGACCACGGCCGCCCCCGCCACGGCCTGGAGTGAACCGACCCCCACCCCGACCGCCACCCCCAGCCCCAGGCCCAGGCCCAGCCCCAC
>JAADWT010000991.1:0-12257 GCA_023336285.1 Pythium grandisporangium
CACCGACAACAAAAAACACAAAATACGTCACGAAGCCCATACATATATACGCGAGTGAAGCCATCGGGCGCCCTGAGTGTCTATTATCTGCTTTCGAGCGCTTGTTGAATGATTCGTGGGCCCATCCTCACCGCCACCACGCCCTCGTTCCATGGGCGTCACCCCACCCCACGCCTCATAACAACTTATCCGCCACCGTCCGCGCGATGGAGATCTTCCAGGATGGCGAGCTGGAGGAGGAGGTGCGTGGAATGGTCACTGCCTACTAGGGCGGCACTGGCGGAGCGCATCTCGTGTGTCGTGTCGTCTTCCGCTAGCTGTCCGTCTCTTTGGTCTTTGTCTGCTAAACGTTCTCACTACTCGCTTGTTCCTCTTTGTCTTCTGCTTGATGTCGTCCGTAATGCCTTCCATCTTGATGGACGCGGCACGACCCACGACAGCTCCGGAAGCGCGACTTCCAGGGCGGCTCGCTGGCGGCGCTCTGGGCGCTCTTCACCAACTCGTACGAGGAGGCCGTGCGCTCCCTCACGCACCCGCTGCGCGCAACGTACACGCTCCAAGACCTGGGTCCGCAACAGTTTGCGCTGGACGATGGCGATCAAACCCACGACCAGGACCAGGACCAGGACCAGGACCAGGACCACCACCAGTGCGCTGGTGATGATGACAGCGACCCGACCATGGCCACGCGGCAAGACCTACAGCTCCAAAACGACCGAGGCCAGACCCTGGAGTGCAGCTTCTGGCGTGCGCCCCCGACCAAAGACGCCGCGCCCATGCCCATAGCCGTGGCAACGACAAGGACTGCCACGCGCGTGTCGTCATCATCACCACCACCACCACCACCGCCGTGTGTCGTCTACCTGCATGGGCTCTCATCCTCGCGCCGGGAATGCGTCTACCTGCGCCACCGCGTGCTACGCGCTGGGTTCTCTCTCTTTGCGCTCGATCTCTCGGGCTCGGGACGGTCAGGTGGGGACCACGTCACGTTTGGCGCCCTGGAGAAGCACGACCTACGTGTCGTGCTCGACTATTTATTCGCGACCCACGCGGCCAGCGCCGTCGCGCTCTGGGGCCGTGGGCTGGGCGGCGCCACGGCGCTGCTGCACCTACAGGATGCGCTCACGTTTTCGTACAAGACCTTGCACGTGACGCCATCTCGTGCCAGGACGCAGCTCCAGATCGGGCGCTGCCGCCACACGGGTCATTTGCTGGGCGTTCGTCCACCGCGGGTGTTCCCGTTCCGGGTAACGTCGTCCTGTGCCGAGAATGGCGACTTTGTGATCCTGTCCGTGGGGAATCGCCTCGTCAAGGGCATGCGCGTGGAGGACTGCCAGCGCCTGCTGGACGAATGGCCACAAGAGCAGGGCACGGTTCGGGTCGCTGGCTATGAGCTGCGCCATGGGGTCTCGGTGGCCGTGCCCGAACCGTTTGTGTTTGCGCTGGCGCTGGATTCCACGTATGGTGACCTGGAGCGCGTGATCGCCGACATGCTGACCGAGGTGGGCAAGAGCGCCGAGAAGCGCCACATCACGTTCTCGTCGGCCATGCTGGCGGCCGCGGGCAAACTGCTGGGCCATTCGGTGGCACGCACAGCTGGCTACCATTTCCGAGACGTGGCCGTGCTGGACGACGCGCCGCGGTTCCACTTGCCCTGCCTATTTGTGAGTGCGTCTCGCATGGATTTTATTCAGCCCCAGCATACGCGCGCAGTCTACGAGAGATACGGAGGGCCCAAGACGTGGTTGCCCTTTGAAGGCGTCCACGATCAGAACCGACCACCACATGTCGTGGATGCCGTGTGCCAGCATTTCCAAACGCAATGGAAACGATGAAGCATTTGCTTTTTTGGTTGTCTGTTTGCTTATGAGATGAGCCTGTAGTATTGACTGTGCACAACCTACAAAGAAGTAGACCGGATGAAAATTCTGAAAAGCAAGTGATATCTCTCGGGCAAGCCATGCTCAGGAGGCTGGCGTGTTCGTGTTATCGTAATCAGACTGTCAGCACTAACTTCATCCTCTTGCTCGTTCTATCGGACATCTCTATTCACAAAGCTGATGGTCGCTGCGCATCTGGCATCTCATTTTGGTAGTCCTGGATGATGCTGCCGAAGCGCTGAATACATTCGAGGTGCGGGAAATAGTGAATCGTGTACTTGGCACGATCAAACGCGAGGACATTCCCTACTAGACGAACGAGGTGAACACGGTCACTAGCCGATATATCAGGATCTGTGCTAGTGTTGTGCTTGGTGGTACTGGAGGACCCCTGCTCACGCTTGCGTTTCCGTGAAGACGCGAAAAGCGTCGGGGCAGCACGCGACGATGGCGTCGTCGTGGCACGTGCGTACACCAATCCTTCATCTGCAAGCAACGACAGGGCCTCCCGGGTGTCTTGAAGGGTGAGCAAGCGATCGGTTCGCTGGTAGACCAGTTCCTCCGTGATACCCGGAGAGGAAAGAACACACGCAAGCAGTTTGCGTTGAATCGCAAACAGAAAGCGGTAATTGGTGCTACCATCCATTTTCAGCCACGGAAACGAGAGCGTGTCTTTCTCGCCAATGAAGACCACTTTGGCTTTTTGCCTATTCCCGTCCTCCTTGACCACAAGCGAGTACGGACGCAACAACCAAAAGTTCCCGTGCTCTTTCTCGACAAAGCGCTGACAAAAGTAATCGTTCACGCAGATGAGCACGCCATCGTCTACCATTTTGTTGATACATGAGGTGATGAATAGAGGATCAACGGTACCATCTTGCTTGCTTGATTTGATTTGCGCATGATCGCGGCGCAGTCGGAACACAATTTCGTTCATAGTCGCCCCCCATTCTCCTACCTCACGGATAATTTGAACGATTTGCTTGGCCATGACCGACATTTCGACTTTCAACCGTTTAGACGGACGTCGATTATACTTGTTTGTCACGACTTGTGAAGTAGAAAATGCCTCGAAACTTTGAAACTGGCTGGGGTCTTCTAGGGTCACAGCGTTCATTTTAGTTTCCACGTGCCAGCTTTCCGTTAGAACGGACGGATTTTTGAAACTGAGTCGTTTTGCAAGATGTGCGGCAAAACCAGTGCCTTCCTTGTGGTTTTTGTAGTTGAGGAAGCGCAAATTTCGCTTTCGTAGCGACATCCCAGCAGCCTTTGCCGTCTCATCTTTCAGTGGTGCATGGGCATCTTCAGGCACCGGAGTATGTTCAGGTGATAATGAACATATTCCCATCACTTGTCCCCCCAGCTCCAATGCGCACTGTCCAGGTGTGGCATCAGGCGGAAACTCAGCTTCAAACGCTTGGTCACTTTGATTCATGACCCCACGCCCGCGGAGACCGTTACTTATACCAACTACTTCTTCGAGCGTCGAGTTGACCATCGCTTCTTGTTCAGCAGCTTGACGAAACAGCTCCAACGGGTACGCCAACGTAGAATATTTCAGGAAATCTTGAAGCCGCATACTCATCGAATACCCGCGAATGCGTTCACCCTCGGTAGCTCGTACAATCCAATTCTTGAGCCATAGATACCTCCATACCAAACGAATCTCTTCAGCAGTCCAAAATGAGATCAGTTCTTCAGCTACCAGCGGGTGATACTCGATTTGGGGGGAGACGATCATCATCACTGCGCGACGAAAAAGAGCGGTCAGGCGGGGAGACTCAAAGATCGCGAGCTCTTCGTCAAATTTTCCTCCAGGATTAAGTTTATCCACCATCTCATTTTCCGCAGCAATGACCATAAATTTTATATCCGGTTCCGCCAGTTTCTCCTTCAAACGTTTTTTGACATCGATTTTCCGTTTCCCTAACTTCCGAGCAATTTGTACGAGTCCAAATCCTGTACGAGATAACCGCGGCACACGAAAAGCAACCGATTCAGAGCCCCGTTGTAGACCAAGTGGAATCGCAATCTTCCAGCGACTGCGGCAGTTTTCAATAAAATATTCAACCAGTTGACGTTCATCATCGCCGTTCCACGCGTAAAGGCTTGATTCTTCTTCACCATCGCCATTTCCGACTTCCATCCTCATGGTTTCAGTTTTCTTGCTCTTCTTTTTCCGAGTAAGGGAGCTTTTTCTCCTTCGAATCGCCCTTGATACGATCCCACCCCTCTTGACGGATTTGCTCATCACCTCATCACCATTCAAAAGCAGCACTGGCTTCGGAATTACTTTTTGTGATTTGGGGATCCATGCAAGAATACGGTACATTCGCCTGGCACGGGTCTTGGCTGGTTTAGGAACCACACACACCGAAGGAGCGTTATGGGCTGGATTGGTCACTTCCATGACCATGGTTTCTATGCATAGACACTCGAGGGCTTCCCAGTAGCGGTCTACATCGTCAGCCGACAAAAGGTGGAATTCTAGTGGAAGCATTCCACCGAATGTGTAGCTCTTCTCAGCTGTACCTACAACTCGGATGGCGCTTTGATGGTTCAGCTGATTTGGTTTCGTGTTGTCCGCTGCGTGGCCATTTGCGGCTAGAGCTGCAGAGGCGACATTGCTATTTCCACCGCTGTTAACAATGGTGTCTCCACCTCGATCATCCAGCATGATTCGAATCACATGGTTTAAGCGGAACAGACCACCAAGTGCGTTATCCTTGAGGGCTTGTGCAAGTGTTCCGTCTCGGCCATCTGTGTATCCAGCCCGCAAAATCTTGATCAAGCTCTTCATACCAATGTTATGGGGTGCGATCAACTGCAAGTCGCTTAGCGTGCCCAGCACTTTGGCCGTGCGTTCTGATTCATGGGCCCAAATCTTCATGCACACAGATTCAGGCAGTGATTCGAACCCACGATGTTGTTTCACTGCTTCGTCGACCAGCACAAATTCCTGGGGGGTCAGCACAGCTCCACCAGAAAACACTTGAATATATAGGTGCACGGGCATTCGATGCAGCACCGTTTCCCTAGAGAACACTACACCACGATTTTTTCTGCTCCTGCAGGATCGTTCTGTGCCCGTCTTTTTCGAGGCATCCGTCATTGATTCTCGTTTTCCCGTCTTGTCACCACTGCTTTCGCCCACAATGGCGTTCTCCCTATCCTCCTCGTCTTCCTCCTCCTCCTCATCATCATTGGAAACGTCAATTTCGTGGTCACGTAAATGGACCTCCGTATGCTCATGGAGAAAAGTCCACAAGAATTTGTGCAATTGTTTGCAGCGGTACATAACACCATACGCCAACCCAAGCCGTCGATACTGATGGGAATGAACACTGGACTTCTCTTGGCTTACAAACCGACGAACTCTATAGCTGATCTCGGTCGGTTGGCGAAGCTGTGGCTGTGCATTGTTCGGATGGTTGTTGTGGCAATTCGTTTCAGATCCATTTATTACTGGTACAGTTGGCCCATTGTGGTCCACCACAGCCGCTCGTGCTGAACGTGCTGCAAGAGCCGCGATAGCATGCCCGTGATCACTGCGACGTCGTGTCCGTGTTCGCGGTCGCACTTTTGATTCATCGCCTCTAGTGTTTTTTTCGTCCTCACCACCACTCTCCGCCCCATGAACACGGACGACCTCGTTCTTGTCACAATTCTGGTGAATGCGCCGCAAGCGCTCGTCACGACAGTAATGCTTGACGTATCCCTGGATGAACTGTTCATTATTCTCGTATCCCGGCCAAACCACACATCGCAGCGCACGAAACTTGGTTGACACATTTCGGGCCGGAAGTGGGATCTGCAGCAAACGCAGCACACCTTCCTTCTCTAATTCAGCGGCAATACGGCTCACAGATCTTGTGTCCACCATTCCAACACTGGAATGAGAATGTCCCGAGACACCACTCTCCGCGGTGCCACCAATTGCCGCCCGGGACTTCTCCATGTTAAACATACTGGCACGCAGGGATGAGATGCTGATAATCCGCTCTTCCAGCAGTCGCTGCATGATATGGTCACGGCGTCGCTTCCGTGTACCCTCCACCTCGATTCCACCCCCCAAAGCCACTTTGAGTGCAAGATTGGCACGTACAGAAAACACTTCGTCATTTTGGTCTTGTAATGGGTTGTCATCCCCTCGTTCACCGTTGTCGTTGTTGTCCACACGCTCAAATCGACGCTTCACACCACTACGCGTCACAATGCCGTGATCACTTTCAACCGCTGTTGCATCACCTTCTGGACGGCTCGTCAGCCCATTCGATTGCAGAAATGATTTATTGCCATCTTCCAACCCATTGCCCAACCCATTGTCCAATCCATTGTCGTCACGTTTCAGACGTTTACTTGCACGACGGGTTATCCGAATGGCTGGTTCGTTATCTGTAGGAATTCGACTTTCCTCCGCCTCCAAAGGCTTGACTGGGGTAGTTGGTTGGTTCACCGTCATCGGATACAGTTTAAACGCCTTGTTTTTGCCTAGGATGATGGCTTCTGCTTTCAATCCATACGTCCCGGCCAAAATACTCACAAGTTTGTACGGCAGTTTATTCCCCGGGAGTACCATCCGATTTCTTAGATCGATGATCGTGGTGCCCGAAGTACCATTCTCTTCGATGACCCCATAGATTTGATGCAACAGCCCAGCTTCCATCGCCATGCCTCGCAACGAGACTGGCTTTTCGTGGGGGTGCATGCCAGCGGTGCCAACTGTTGGTGGTTTGTACCGCACACAATTGAGGATCTTGGGCTCGATGGCGGCACGTTTGGATGGTTGCAGTACGGCTTGGAAAAACTCGAGCGGGAACGCACTGTCCCGCTTGCTTTCCTGCACGATATGGTTCTTCAGGACCTCAAGGTGTCGCTTCAGAAAGCCCAGGTCGCGTCCTAGATCGTACAGCACACAGGAGTGGGTCGGTAGGTCTCGCAGGTACGATTCCGCGGCAGCAGCCAGGATTTTCTTGCACTGCTCATCGGATTCAAACTCGGCCGAGGCATCAAACATCGCGGGCATAAAATCTGCGGCAAAGCGTGGCAGATGCACAATATTCAGTCGGCGCATCGTCGGCTTGGACACGATCATCATGCGCTTGACCACAAGCTTGTACGAGAGCAACGTGTCCAGCGAGTTGTGCACGCGCTTGACCGAGGCGTGGCGCCCAAACACAGCACAGAGCGCTGGGATCGTGATGCCCTGCGTGCGGGCGCGCCCCACGGCCTCGAGGATGCGGATATGTTCGTCGCCAAACTCGGCCAAGATGGCCTTGCGTGGGATATTCAGCGCTCGATACCGCAGGGCCTCACACGCCACCACCACCAGATCGCGGTACCCGCGTGGAGTCGGCGCGTAGTAGTGGTGATGGTGAGGAGGACGGGTCTGTACTGCAGTAGGAGGAGGCGCGTGGCTGCTGTTGCTCAGTAAATCCTCCCACGAGATGCCATTCACATTCGCCACCAGCTCGCGCGCTGCCGTGGGGAGCTCCTCGCCTGGCTGTGTCTTGACCTTAACCACAGACGGCGTGGTGGCTGCCTTTGTTCTCTGTGCTGGTGTTGAAGCTGGTGGTTTTGCGTTTGCGCTGGATTTTGCTTTTGTTTTTGCTTGTGCTTTTGCTTTTGCTTTTGCTTTTGCTTTTGCTTTTGCTTTTGCTTTTGCTTTTGCTTTTGCTTTTGCTTTTGCTTTTGCGTTCGCGTTCGCGTTCGCCTTGGCTATGCCCGCTGTTGTTGCTGGTTTCTTCTTGGCTGTCGTTGCTGGAGCTGCAGCCTTGTTCTCGTTCCTCTCCTTCTCCTTCTCCTCCTGCTCATCGTTCACGACCTCGGTCTTCAGCGACTGGCTCGTAATCGCGCTGCTCTTCTTCGCAATTGCCTGGACAACACCAGCGCCAGCACCGGTACCAGTACCAACACCAGTACCTACCGTATCACTCTCCTCCATTCGATTCGACGACACGGGTCGCTTGCGCTTCTTGCCAATGGCGGTCGCTGCCGCGCTCTCGCTTGACGGCTCCACATGCGGCCGTGCAACGGCCTCACCCTTGGCAGAGGACTCGCTCACAGCATAATAGAACTGCAGTACGCCACGCTCCTGCTGGCGACGCAGCAGGTGCCACACCTGTCGCCGCAATCCCTGGTCGTGCTGTGGCTCAATGGCGTCCAGCAGCGTCAGCACCAGCAAGCCCGCGCTGCCCTCCAGGGCGATGTGATCCATGGCTGCCGCCACGAGCTCCGCGGGTCGCGCGCGCTTGGCCATGGCGGGCGAAGCAGCAGCGCGCAACGGTGAGGCGGGCGAATGACAGGCAAAGGCACCTGAATGCCAAGGCCCAATGCTCACTGGCCACTCTACCCACTGGAAATGGGAATCGAATGGAAATGGAAATGGGAATGAAATGAAATGGAATCGAATTGAATGGGATGGAACTGGATGGGGTTGGTTCCGCTAGCTTTTCGATCAGTCAGTTTGCAGGCCTCGCTGGATGGCGCCAGCGCAATGTACTGGATTAGGCGAGTCCCCAGTGATGGCGGACGGGAAAACCCGTTACTGATAGTGTAGATAGCGGGTTTCCCCGTATGCCGGGGCCAGACAACTATTTTTCGGTTTTAGGTTACGGAACATTTTGAGTCCCCATCTCACATGGCTACACTTGGCTTCTGCTTGCTGTCTATTACAATCGGCGCAGGGTTTGCATGACGCTGCTGACGGGGCTTACGACCTTCGTGGCGCCGCCTGGTTCATCCTGCACACCCGACGTCGTCTCTGTTACCGCGACGCAAGAGACGGTGGACGCACGACGGCTTGAAGGGGACGATGGGGCATCTGCGCGTTTCTGTGCTTGAACGCGGAAGCAGTAGCAGCCAAGCGGGGCCAGCCCAGAGATAAGGGCATGGCGGTCAAGCAATCCACGCGCGACTGTTGTCCATAGCGTACTTGTGGCCACGCATTCCGCGGGATTGCTAGTGTGAAGGGTACTGGAATCGACTCTGCTCATGTGGACCTCGTACTCGAGCTCAAGGCGTGGGGTACGCTTGACACGGACGCCACCACCACCCCCACCGCTGGCGGCAGGGGCACCACTGCGGTCAATGCTACCACGAATTGATTCTTGTGAGGGTATACCATCCCGCCACGCGATTTCTAGTGAGAAACTTGTCTTTGCGATGCATTCCGGAGCAGTGGGCGGAAGAATTTCTACAAAGGAGAGAGAGAGAGAGAACACGCGTGAGTATCTAGCCGTTGTGTGACGCGTTATCCTTACGCGGCCAGTGACTACGTACCATAAGTCGAGACTGGGTTCGGTAGCAACGCATAGTCCCCATAACCCAGCACGCTCCGCGCTCGAACCCGAACGCGGTACGCACACCCTCGATCAAGGTGACGAATGACAAACGCCTCAAACCCGACAGAGATTTCACTGTCGGCTGTCTCCCAGTCACTCGTCACGGCGTTCTTACCGGATGGGAGGCACTGATACTCCACTTGGTAGCCGAGAACGGCGTGACCATTGCAGCGCGGCATCGCCCACGTGAGTGTGATGGAATGCGCCGTGCGGTCCGTGACACGGAACTCATCGGGTGGCTCCGGCACCGTGGCCTCTGTGCTGTGCAGCTCCGTGTGGGCGCATTTCATGGCCTCTTCCCACCCACGGAACGCGTAATGCGGCACGACACGGAAGCTATAGGCGACAGCTGGGATCAGGTCCTGCACCTCGAAGCATTGATCCACGACGCTGGTCGCCATGGACTCCCATTTCGTGCTGTAGCTCACACGCGCCTGCACTTGGTACTTGTCAATCAGCTCCGTCGAGTAGGGCTTTGTCCACACGAGTGTGACGCTTCTCGCCGTGCGCCTGACGATCTTGGGCGTATCATTCGTGCAAATGCCGTCACTGACTGCGCCGTCGGGTGACCACCCGTAGCGATTGCACGCCTTGACGCGGAAGTAGTATACGTGGCCGGGTAACAGCCCCGCGACGCTGTGCTCCTTGCAGCCGTCCATATACTCGCCGTCGCAGTTCCGCAGCAGCGCGACGTCGCACTGCATGCCGTCCCAGCGCTGGTCCTGGCTGGCGGGCCGCAGGAGCTTGCGGAACGAGCTGGTGGACACGCTGGCCACGTTGCCCGTGCATTGCGTCTGGATGTTGACGCGGGTCACGGCAGCGCCATTCGCCTGGGGCAAGCGGATGCGCATGCTAATGCTTTGCTCGTTCACGTCCGTGATCACGGGTGCCGCCATGGCATTGGGAACGTCGCCGTCGGTCTCGACCCAGAGCGACTGAGAATTCGCGCTCCAGCCGATCGAGTGGTTCCCGGCTTGGACGCGGATCTGGTACCGTGATGCCGGCATGAGGTGAGCGATACGGAGTGACGTAAACGAGCACACCTCTGAGAGCTCGCCCATGCTCCCTCCCAGTGTCCAGGTGATACGGTATTGGTAGGCGGAAGTCGCTGCGCAATGCGTTACCCACGCCACAGTGATGGATGTGGCGGACACTGCGGTGGCTCGAAGATCCGACGGAGGGTCCGGTGGAGCTGATTTGACAACACCAACCACGTAATTTAATCATCTTAGATGGCATCACTCACGCAAAAAAAAGAAACAAGTGGGAGGTGCTGCTTCCAAACCACACGGTGTACACACGTTCAAGAAGTTGCTCCATGCTGTGATTCTGGACGTCAGCAGCTACTTCCATGGCCGTCATCCCGTTCTGCAGCACCGCCACCACAGATTTTGCTAGTCAGCTGATGATTCACATTGTGCGCAATGAAGGTGCGAAATACACTACCAAATTCGTGAGACGCATCTCGGCTCGGTTCCGCAATGCTTCCTGAGCGACCGCGGTGCTTCCGTATCGCGCAGCCAGATGGAGCGTGGATTCTTGGGTCTACGGTATACATAAGGGAGTTTTGCCAGACCGCGAGATAGAGAGTTTTCCAAATGATCCAGCTTCGTTTTCGTTCACGGGTGCTTCACAATACAAATGGCTAGTCGATCTACCAACCTTGGTGAGGATGTCGAGGTTAGCTCCGGCTTGGACGAGGTGCTTCGTGACAGCGTCGTCGTGTAACGCGGCTGATGCATGAAGCGCCGTACATTGCAGGACCTATGAACACAAATGGGGCACCGGAACCCATGCTGGTGGATGTGAGATCGGCTTGGTATCATAGTATGTGCTTTCCATTTTTTGTTTGTTTTTTGTTTCACTTCGGTGTGCAAAAACGTACGCTGTGTTTCATATCGATCGGGATGCCACCACGAATATAGCGATCGACCTTGGCTAGATCCCCCACCGCCGCGGCCTTGACAAAGTCATCCACGAGCCATTGGAGACTTACAGGGCCTTGGATTTGCTTCAGAAGGCTCACGTTTTCACCACCTCCATGGCCATTGTTGTGTTGATCCGCACTCGAAAGGCCCTGGATCGCCGTCGACAGCTAGCACAACACCAGGAATCGCAGAGTGAATTGTGCAGCCACGCACCAATCATGTACACAGAGATGTTGTGCTGTTCATGCGCTGTCACTCGTAGTGTAATACAGAAATCTTCCAACCTGATCCAAGGGTTCAAGCACCAGCGCTCGCCGTTGCTTGCCCGGCTTTTGCTTGACCAACGCGCGCAATTGGTTGGTGACGGAATCCACTCGGACACCTCGGTCGTCGTGGCGTTGAGTATGCAGCGCTGGAAGCGGGCCATCGACGCGTTTGGTCATTCCGATGATTCGCAACCGCCTCCATGATCACGAACTGTAGAGATGCAATCTTGAAAGGTCACCGATATCACCCAAAATGAATATGCGGTATGACCCAAAATAATGCCAAGCTTGACTCCATACTCGTTTCGGAACGTTCGAGTCGCAGTGGTGAATATGTTCGACCGCTTCAGGTATCAGCCCAAGCGCCGCCGTCTGGACGATGACGAAGAGCAGGACGGCGGTGAGAAGCAAGGAGAGAAGCCGCCAGGCTCGGGAACCGTCTGTGTGGTGACGGAGAAGCCGGATGAGGACGCGAAGCGGCGCCGAACGGAGCAGCCGCGCGAGACAGAGAGCACGCCGACAGCGGAGCCCGTTGGTAAGCCAAGCCCAAGCCTCAGTGGTGCAGCGTCATCGACACCACGTCCGCATAAATGGCAGGAACGCTGGCACTCCATCTGCGCACTGTGCTTCGATGCTTGTATTGAATGCGAGCATTTCCCAGAAAAACGATTGCGGCTTCTCATTGTCGGGCACAACCCATCCGACCATGCCTGGAAGAGTACGTGTCGTTGATGCATCGATAGAGCGATGTGTAGTATGGGTTTTGTTACCCATGGAGGAGAAGGTATATCTAACTTGTTGTTTCGTCCCCATTAGCTGGCTTCTCCTATAGGTATCGTG
>JAADWT010000992.1:0-12256 GCA_023336285.1 Pythium grandisporangium
CCCCCCCCCCCCATCCTCCTCCTCCACAGGCGCATCACCCCCTCACTTAACGCCAGAGAGGAGGAGCACTGTGTTATAAAGAACTCCTCCACACACTCCATGCGCCACTCTTCTTTGTTCAGGGCCACTCACCTCCCCACCAATACGCCAACCCACCAACGCCAACACGACACGGACGCACTGGCCACCTCTCGGCCGTTTTCGTCCTCTATTCAATAGTTTGGGTTTGACTCGGGTTTAGTATGACGATCTTTCTTGTGGAGATTGAAGATTCAAGCTGGCCGCCCCCATGCACCCAAGCAAGTGGCTCACCTTCACCGCCGCAGCGTGATCTTGAAGCGGGGACCGGGGGCCAGGTGGCCATTCTGCATTCTGTTGCTTGCTGAGAGATTGCCATTACGCATGCTACACTATACTGTGACGCCCACGCGTTTAACCTCTCCCCGCGCGCCAGCTGGTTTAGCGAGGACATGGAAACGCGCGCCACATGGAAATGACGATCAGATGGCGGCAGCCTTGTTATGGCTCACAGCGGACAAGAGCCCACCGCAACCACTACAATCATACACTCATCACGTGATACGGTATCGCTTGGCCCAGTTGTAAAACCTGAAACGCCGAACGCATAAACTTTTGGAACCTCGTGGCACTCGTGGATTGAGCATCCAAAACCAGCAGCCTGTCTGCTGGTTAATGTGCAATACGATTGTCAGCCCCGCCCTATTAATACTTCATGTTTCACCATGTGAACTTGACTTCAATAAGCTTACTTCATGTACAAATTCGTAGACGTTAGAATGCAGGACATGTTCACGTAGGCGTTTGCTTCGTGTGTGGGGGAGAAAGCAGCCGTTGAGAGCAGACTACGTAGTCCTGTCCAAAAGAACTCGCACAGTGTGGAGCGTATAGTGTAACACACAATCTCCACGGCCACAAGAACCTCTGCAATACACCAACTACATACCCCGCAGGTGGGACGGGTGTGGCAGTGACAGCCCTTGGCCGTCTACCAATCACAATGCCGCGACGCGCTGGTCGCTGCCGACTTGGGCCCGACTCTGTCAATGCAAGACGCTTTGGCTGCTGACCCCATCCACCGTGGCTTCCGCGTGATTACAACCCGCGCCGGTCTCTGCAACCTCTCGATCCCACAGGTACAATACAGTGATCCCAGCGAGATACATTCTTCACGTTGTGCCGTAAACACCCACCGCACCCAAGTCTAGAGTCTTCAGTCTACGGTACCGCACCACAGCGCACCCACCTTGCCTTGCCCTGCCTTCTCCCCTGCGTGTGATGGCGTTGTCCATCGCCCCGTTGGGTATCAGTCTCGCTTTTCCCGTCGCCGGCTCACATCCTTTCTCGTGCCCTCACGAGCCATCCACGCAGTCCATTCCGACCGAGTCCTCCGACTCGCCAATGCAATCCACCACGACCATGACCATGATGCAGCCCTACCCAACCACCAAAGCAGCTACTGCTACAGCTACAGCACCAGCACCAGCTACAGCAGACCTGCCGCTGGCCATGCCCACGGCGCCACCCTCACCGCCACTAGCACCCGTGCATGACCACGACCACGACCACGAGCATGAGCCGTCCAGTGACGTCGACGTGGATCGCCCGTTTGCGTGCCCCGAGCCGGGCTGCGTGCTGCGCTTCAAGCGCAAGTTCACGCTCAAGGAGCACCTCAAGACCCACACGGGCGAGAAGCCCTTCACGTGCCCCGTGGCCTCGTGCGCACGCGCCTTTACGACCTCGGGCAACCTCGCGCGCCACAAGCGATTGCACCCATGGCTCAAGCCGCAGGATTGCACCGTGCCCGGGTGCTCTCGCTCGTTTGCGAGTGAGGTGCAGCTGAGGCGCCACATGAAGAGCCATTTGGCCCTGCCCCGCGTCGTGCACACCTGTCGCGTGCCTCAGTGCGGCAAGCAGTTTAGCACGGCCGGCAACCTCACACGGCACACGCGCCAGCACCACCGACTGCCACCACAACCACAGCAGCAGCAGCAGCAGCAGATGACACAGCAACAACAACAACGGCCGGTCCAGCGCCAGTACCCGTACCAGCAGTACCGCCAGCAGCAGGAGGGCGGCGCCGCCAAGTTCCTCCCCGACCAGCTGTCAGCGCAGCGGGACGAGGACCAGGACCAGGAGCGCGCCTACGAGCCACAGGACCACGGAGCAACCGAGCCGTCGCCGCTGCGGCTGCTGGACGAAGTGCACAGCCCCTGTGGCGTCGAGGACGACTACCTGCCCGAGCGCATGATCTGTGACGACGCCTTTGCCGCCATCACCGCGCTTTGGCCCGACCTGAACGGCGTCGACTTCGAGCCGCTGGCGCCCTCCAGTCCCAACGTGCCGGCCGTGCATGACGCTGAGTTATTGGACACGCTCGCGTGCCTCTTTTAATACTGTCATCAATAGATACGAACTAGTACTAGTAGTAGGTAGCCTGGTCGCCCATATTTATAATCAATCCCAACCTCTTCACACCCTCCACTCCGTCCCGCTTGAACACCATCGTCTTTCATCATCATCTTCTTCTTCTTCCTGTCAACCATTGCTTCTCCATTGACTTGGGTCAGTGCTCTGATCTATCTGCTCGTGTCCCATACCGGCTGGCAGCTATGGATATGGCTGCGGTAGATGGTGGTTGGTCATGGTTCTGGCTGATCGCATGCGAGCGATCGCGCGTCCCATGCCGCGGCGTCGCGCCACTGGTTCCAGGCAGGCGCCAGGAAGGAGAACAGGACTAACGCAACCAGCCAGCAACAGATCCCTCCCTCATCCGGTTGCTGCTGCTGTTGTTGTTGAGTGAGCCTTCATCCCTCCAGTCTACCAGACCAGAGATTCTGTCGGTCCGTCACTCGGCCATGTCATGCCATTTCGGATTTCCTGTCCTCAGCGACCATCATCCAGCCAGCGCAACCCGCCCTCCATACAAGCATTGTGTTGTCAGCTCCAATCGGGCCAGGCCATCCACCAACCCAAATGACCTGCCCTCGCTACGTCTCCGTCCTGGCCGTGGCATTGGCCGTTCTCCTGACTACTCGTCAAGCCCCCTCGCACTCAGTCACGGCACTCGTACCAGACGAACGGCTTCCGCCCCACAACACTGCGCCCTACATCTTGGAGGCCCAAGAGCGGCCCTCGCTGCCGCTCAAGTACGAGTCGGCCGCGCTCGCCAACGTGCAACCGGGAGTCTGCTACTCACCCTTCCACAACCGCGAGTACCCTCTCCTTGGAGGCAGCGCGGAGGGGCTGGACCGCGCCATGCTAGCGGATTTCGCAGTCATGAGCAACTACTTTGGCGTCGTACGCACCTATTACTCGAGCTTCTTCAGTATCCCCGTCACACCGGCCGCCGCCGCGCATGACGTGCAGCTCTTCCTGGGCGTCTTCATGACCAACGAAGGCTGGTATGAGAACCAGGTCAACGACGCCATCGCGGCCGTGCGAGACCACCCCAAGACCGTGGCCGCCATCCTCGTGGGCAACGAGAACGTGCCCCCCGTGGGGCCCTTTGCACCACAGGAGGTGACAAGCCGCATCCGCTCGCTTCGTGACCGTGTTCAGGCCGAGACGGGTCGGACCGTGCCCATCGGCACGGTGCAGCGCGCAGCGGAATGGCTGGACCCGTCACGAAAACAGGAGATGCAGGCGATGGCCGAGGCCTGCGATATCATTGGCGTCAACATCTACCCATTCTTTGACGATGGGTACGATGCGGCGTACCCGCTCGTGATCCTCAACGCCGTCTGGGACCTGCTCACGGCCCAGTACCCGCCTGAGAAGCTGCGCCTCACCGAGATCGGCTTCCCCACGGCGGGGGCCGCGCCCTCGTACGCACAGCGCAACGTGCCGAGTTTGGAGAACGCTCGCACGTTCTACGACGCGTTCGTGAACTGGAACCCGGCGCAGGGCGGCCACGAGGCCTTCTGGTTCATGTTCTTTGACCGAGCGCCCGAGGACAACACCATGCTCGTGGAGTTGGAGAAGCATTTCGGCTTCTTCACGTATCAGCGCGGCAGCAAGGCCGGCGATTTCCCGGCCAGGCGGTCCGCGATCGCGCAGGCCACGGCGCAGATCACGGCGACCGTGGCCGTGAGCATGACGCCCACACCAACGACGACGACACCAACGCCAACGAGCACACCATCACCAACGACAATCGGACCAACGACGCCCGGTGCAAGCACAGAGATGCCAACGACTCCAGCTCCGATGCCAACGGTTTCGATTCCGCTCACGACCATCCCACCGATCGGTGCCCCGGCCGTGGATGTCTGCCGCGTGCGCAAGATCTTTCCCGGTCTCTAGCGAGCTACAGTGCTGTGGAGCAGGGCAGACATACGAAGTCGAAGAGTTGATAGATAGAAAGAGAGAGAAGGCAAGGAAGACTGACCTGTCCGTTGCGTAGTTAGTCACGCCACGCCACGTCACGCCATTCAATGGATTCGCTTTTCACCATTCTGCAATGTACTTTGTGAGACACACCCACGTTATCATGCATGAAGACCATGCGGGTCTGGCCGTACCCATGCGGTTCCGTAGGCATGATAACACACCACACCACTCTAGAGACACATGGAGAGCATGCCAGGTGCGCTGAACTGGCTTGTGTAGGGCGTCAATCGCTCGCCAAAAGCTTCGGTGAGCAGGCCTGCGATATCCGTGAGATCTGTGCTGCGCGCCTGGGCCATGGAAAAGTACATACCCGACGCATGCTGTGCTCCCCCCAGTCGAGTCAAGTCCATCGGCCAGTTCATCCCACCAGTGCGTCATCCGTCAGTCTCTGGTACATAACATACCAACACTAATACGTACGAGCAAGGAAGGAGGAATGCTCCAGCAGCGAACGTACCACCAGGATGCCAAGGCAGTTCTGGGCCTCGAGGCGCTCAACCAGGTTGGGATTCGCTGACGATAGTGCCGGTTCCAGGCGCTTGTAGTATTGCTCCAGATTGGGGAACAGTAGGTTCTCCAATACTAGAGGACCCAAGTACATCATCCCTGGAAGCAGTAGAATACAAAACAAAGCGACAACAACAAAGAGCAAAACACATAGAAAAACTATCAGCAACCAACTCGCTACACCAACGATGTGCTTGCTAGCAACGATACATTGGGTCATTGGCGGATCGTACGGTACCATAGAGCGCGCCGTACTGAGTCGGGAAGGGGCAAAGTGGATCAGTGATGGCCTGGTGAAAGGTCTTGGAAACCCGCGCCTGAATGTGTGGGTACGACTCGCCAAAGCGGTCGCAGATCTGCGCCACGAGATGGGCTGCGTACTCGCGCAGGGCCCAGTGGTCATCCGCTGGGTTCTCGCACAGCTGCTTGCCCAACACGCCCGTGAGAACGGCTGGGAGAAGTTGATGGAGCTAGTGGTCGCCATACCAAGATTCAGGTATATCTCATCAGACATAACAGCAGCAACAGCACCACCACCACCACCAACAGAGACGCATGAACGTACGTAGAGTTCGATCCGGAGGCTCTGGTTCTCCAGTAGACAGCGACTGACTCGCATGAGCGAGAATAGCAGCGGCAGGTCGCGGTTGCTGTGCTTGACCTATTCACCCACGGCATTAGATCTCACCCATCATCCAGCATCCACCCACCACCGCCCTTATAAGCGACACGCACCTCCTCATAAATGAACCGCGAGAAATACGGCAGCAGCTGGTGAATGCTCGGGTCGCGCGCCAGACTGGCAAACGCGGCGCGCTGCAGCTCGGCGTCGAGGCTCTTGACGGCATCCGTGACCTTGGCAAAGTAGAGCTGCATCTCCTCCGTCAGCACGTGCTTGACCAGAGGCTTCCGTTCCACGTCACCCACGAACGACTCGTCCTTGATGCCCGTGTGGCACGTGGAGTCATCAGCCAGCGTCTCGTTCTCCGGCACGAGCGCTGGAACGCCGTCCACGGCCAGCCAGTGCGTGTGCAGCACGGGGTGCGTCGGCAGTGGCGGCAGCGACGCGTTCAGCAGGTCAGCCAGCACCAGCTCCTCGTCCTCCATGAAGAAGAGCGTGGGTACGCTCTCGCATTGGCGGAAGCGCTCTCGTGGGGCCGGAACGCCCGTGGCGCCACCCATACCAGCGGCCGCGCCGCTGCCGCCACTGCCCGTGCCCGTGCCGCTGGATGCATGCGTCTTGGTCTGTGGCTGTTGCTGCTGTTGCTGCTGCTGCGTCAAGTGCTGCGTGGCACCAAAGCCGTAGAGCGGCTCGACGTTGCGCGCACGCAGCGCATGGTTCACGTGCGCGGTCGAGAGCTGCGCGTGCTTGGCGTGGCGTCGGAACTTGAGCGCGTCCTGGATGACCTCACGCACACGCAGCTCCACCTCGGGGAGAAGCTCCTGCACACAGCCAGAGCTGAGCTTCTCCAGCCCCATGCTCTGCGCCACGACCTGCAGCATCTCGCCGCGAAGCAGACTCATAGCTGTCCGCCGATGAAATGGATGTGTTGTGTTGGCGGGGGATGAATAGAAAGAGAAGGAGAGTTAACCTTGGCGGGGTATTATGGGGTGTTCCAGAAATTACAAAATGAAACGTGTACATGATATTAATTACAAAAACACGTGATTCGAGTTTTACCGTAGAGATGGATTCGAATTCGAATGCTCGTCCATTCTACCGAGGACCTGTCAGGTGCACGTTGTTGAGCGAGGTATACTGTTGTCAGCATGACGCATGCAACATGGGAGCTGCTTGATTCACAGCTCCAAGCCAGCGACATCACCCTAGCTCATGTCGCTGTTGACCAGAGTCTATTTCGTAGTACAGTATCTCTAATGGAGTGCTACACGGTATACATGAGAGTGATCGCCAGAGTCATGCGCCAGCATCAATGCGGCCAAAAATGCGCTTGAGGCGCTCGCTCATCTGGTTGTCCAGACCAATGTATCGCTCGGGGAAGCTCGTGGTGGGCTCTCGCCGCACATACGATGGACTCTTAAAGATGCGCAGCGTTGTGGCCTGGTGATGCGTGTGGGTGGCATAAGAGCGAGGAGTGTCTTCCGGTTGGGCTTGCTGCTGGGCCATTGATTTGGCACCACTACAAGCCAGGCTTGCAGCGGGGTAGCTTATTGAACGACCATTGGAGCTGGACACTCGAATTGAGCAGTTTGCCGTGGGGTTTGAGAATCGGAAATCCGGGTGATACGGACTATATTCATCGAAGCAGTCGGGGTTCATCTTCTTTGCTCTTGGCCTTGCCACCGGGTGAACAGATACTGGGTTGTGTCTAGTCGACGAAGCTTTGAGGTTGACAGACGATATCAAGCGCGGCTGCTGCACTCGCCCACGTGCAAAATCTATCGGCTTGCTCTCTCGGGTGGTACGACTACCACTCGCTGGTATAGAGATGGAGGTCGACTTTGCAGGTGCCATCTTCTCTAGTTCCTTCGTTGATGCGGTCGATGGTGTGGGTCGTAATGTTTCTGAGGCGCGCGAGGGTGCAGCAAGGGTTGGTACTGAGCCCCCTTTCGATCGATTTGACAGCGATGTGGTCGCTTCTTCAAGTGTATGGGCTTGACCACCAGCACTATGGACTGTGTCCTCGTTCTCGCTTTTGGTTGAATTTAACATGCTCTTCACATTTGGCGATGGTATAACTGCGTCTTCGTGGTCCTCATTCTCAGGCCGCGACTCATTGTCACCGTCCAAGTCACTTGCATCCCTATTCGTGTGCTGCACCGCCACATGTCGCGCCTTATAATCAGTCATGAGCTCAATGCACGCTGGTAAATGGCTGTGCTCATGGAGATACTTAATGACCAAGTCGTCCACCGCGCGCTTGCATTTTTCTAACCGTGAAAATTGCAATTGAAGCTGCAGACGTACAGATCCATTTGAATGCGAACCATGGTACGCATCGCCAGGCGATCTGCTTGTCGTTGTAGTCATTAGCTTCCTGCCTACTGTAACCGATGTAGCCATCCGTGTTGGGGAAGTGATTCGCAGTGGGAAGGACTGCAATACCTTTTTCTGATGGATCAGTAATCGTAATGGGATCCGTGCTTCGCCTACCACTTGCTCTCGGCCTTGGTGTCGGTCGTTTAAAACACGTATGCGAAGATAGCCCTGTAAGGACTGGATACTCTGAAACTCAAAGTCCTCGTCCCATACTGGATACACATTCTTGCGGACTGTATGGGTGCGAAACCACGCCGGCGATGACGTAGCAGGAGACGAAGAAGGGAGGACGTGTTTAGCGTAGACAACCTCAACCACGGCGTACGGATCCAAGTTATTCGTTCGAAGATGTGCCATTGGCAGCTCACGAGCACCCAGCACCTTGACCTTGAGGGAGCTGGCCTTGCAGCCCGCGCCATCTAGATCGATACCCGTCACGGAGTCAACTTTCCACTCATTCTCGATAACTTTCATGCGCTCCCAGGCTCGAGCGATGCGTTGCAGATGAGTTTGTGCAATCGACGAGTGTATTCGGGACGATTCGTCCGCTGCATCCTTGTGGTATCGGTATTTGAGCTCATATTTCGCGTTGTCCAGAGGGGCAAACGCGTCCAAGTCGTCCTCCCAGCTCCAACAATCTCGGTCTTGTGCTGCCATACAAGAAGAGTTGCGAGGTTCTACCCGAGTAGAAGGCTTAGCTTGCAATTGTGCAGTAATCTCTTGGGGTTTACTGGACGATGTATTGGCGACGGCAATACTCGTGCCCTGGGGATTTGATATTTTTTCTGGGCTAGAAGGCCACTTCATCGCTTCATTCATGGCATGCTTGACGTGTGTGTCCAGCGCAACGGCAATCGCAGCATGTAACTCCATCGGATAGATTGGTCCCTCTGTGTCACCGCCGTCAACTTCTGGAGGTTGCCTGCATAGTCGAGCTAGTAGGTCCTTCTTGATCGTATCCAACATCTCGTCATTTAGCAGCTCCTTGAACTTGAGCATAACCTGTTGATCCACATCGGGCGCCTTAATCGCGGCTTCATTCGGGATTGGCCCAAGGTCTTGTTCCTCGCTATCACAAACCGCAATATTTGATTGTGGACTCCTATTCGGAGTGATCGATGGCGAGTGGTCGCATCGCCTTAGTGGATCTGCACTGGAAACAACTTTATCCATTGGGCCGTGAAACTGTTGGTGGTCTGTCAAAGTGCCCCCGGTTTGCCCTGACTCCTTGCCATCCTTCACGGGTGATGTGGACTGGGAATCAAGGCTTTGTGTGCGGCGAAGTAGTCCTTCTCGAGCTCGAGCAGCACAGTTGCCATGCAGTTCATTGATGTACGTGAGTTCATTTTCAACATCCTTGAGCTCAGCGATCAGTGACGCAAGCATATTCTCTTTTGTTGCGATGCGATCGCAAACGTCTCGATGTTTCTTCTTGAGTGCTTCCAACTCTTGACGTTGAACGGTGAGCGCATAATCGTAATCGTTACTCTTTGCGGATAACGTCTGCTGCTCACCCTGTTGGCCATCGTTTGTTGGCTCCGAGAACTCGTTGTCGCGAGTATGAGTCGCCTCAGCCCCCAATTCCTCTGCTTCACCACGTCGACCACTGACGTCACGCAAATGCTGCATTAGGCGACTCATGTCTAAGTGTAAATCCTCCTTTTGCACGATGACCAGCTGCAGCTGATGCGTCAATGCAAAGATTTCTTTATCAAAAGAGCCCCCAGGCAACACACTCTCCGGTAGCCCCGCGCCATGCATCTTCGCCTGATGGATATCATCGTGAAGCACGCGTTTCGTCATGCGCACGATCGTAGCCTCGATCGCCTGCTCCTTTTCTTCAATGAGCTGAAACTTGCGGCGCAACACCTCTAGTTTGGCTTGCGCCATCTCCGCTTCATCGTGTCGATTCGATAGTTTCCGTTGCCTCCCATTCGGTGAAGCACGCCGCTCTTGTTGTTGCCTTCGCGAGTTCGGCGTGGCATCCACCTTCACTATCGCGCCCTGGAGTTCGCATTCAACACGTTCGATCTGCTGAGAGTACTGCATCCGCTCAGTTTTCAGGGCATGCAGCACCTGTTCTTCTGCTGCAATATCCATCACCAGCGACTGTTTGCACGACTGCAAGGCCTGGATTTGCCGAATTACATGCTCTCGATCTAGCTCACCTTCTGAATATGACGCCCTCGATCGTAGTGGGTAAGCTTTCGAGGCCGGAGACAAAGCTGGTCGTGGTGATCTCGCTCGTGGACGTTGCGATGAAGCCGCTGATGGTGACGGGTGAGCAGTATCGTTCGTTCGGTAATCTCCCCGCTGGCACAAAAGATTGTTCTCATTGGCAGGACGCTGAATACCCACTTCATGCGGTGAACACGCAGTCGTGTCTTCAATCGCTGACAACCGACGAGGCGATGAAGACCGCTTCACGGCAGCTTCGCTAACCCGTCCATAAGCCATGATTTCGTGCGGGTAAAGGACACGGTTGTCGTCGTATCTTGGATTCCTAGCAATCAAGTGCTCTTTTTTAAACTGTGGGGATGCATTTGGTTGCAGGGAAGCCCCCGACATGGACATCGACGGCGATCCTGGCCACCGAGGCGGCGATCCAAGTTGGGGAGCGTCCTGAGACCGCTCAGAGGATGCCATAGGGATGATCAAACGCGGAGGGCGCAGCAGTGATCGCGCGTGTGGTCTGTGAATATTTTCACTATGATCCGTCGGCGACTGTCTTTCATTCGTCCTCGAAAGGTCATTATTACCTTGATACTGGAAATCGGTATCCTCACTTCTGTCATCGTCCTGTTCCATTTCAAATTCTTCCCCGCGCATCACGCTACCGGCTACGGTTCGGTCGGTCTCCACCCCTCGCTCCATCTCCATATATTTCTCTGAGTCGGATCCAACGGCATCGGCAGCACTTTGCTCGAGGTTGCGCAGGGCCACCGCCTGCTGCAGTTGCAGTAGCTGCTCGGTCGCCGTGGACCAGGCCACGGATTTATTTTGCAGCAGCTTGGACTTGAGCTGTAGCTCGCTTTTGAGGCGCACGTTCTCGGCCTCGAGCGCGTGCTGCTGCTGGCGTAATCGGTTCTGCTGACTAGTATGGGCGGCATCGGCCTCGCGGAGGCACTTTTCTTTCGAGAAGAGCGCATCTGTAAACCGGCGGCGGCTCTTGTCCCGCGCCGCGGCCGTGATGGCGTGCTCATCCAATCGCTCCAGCGCCACCAGCTTGGCCACTACGTAGTCACGATACGTGGGCAGCGAGCAGAACGGATTCCCACCAAAGTGGCACGCGTGCAGGTTCCCCAGCGGAGCCAGTGCGTCGACTTCTTTCAGCACACCGAGGTTATTGCCCGCCAGATTGAGCGACTCGAGCATGGCCAATGCCGAGATGCCGCGTGGGATGTGTGAGATGAAATTGCCCGAAAGATCGAGTGTCTTGAGCACTGTGAGGGAGAACAGCGGTGGCTCCAGGCGCTTGAGGTGGTTGCGCGCCACACAGAGCGCGGTAAGCCGTGGAGCATGCACCTCCAACCCATCCAGAGTCGTCAGCGCATGGCCCGACACGTTGAGCTGCGTGAGCTGCGTGCACGTGGTGAGAGCACGCAGCGACTTGAGGGGGCGTCGAGCTTTCTTGGCCAGTGTGCCACTGAGATCCAGAGTGGTTGACGTGTAGGCCGCCCCCGAGAGCGGGTCCGCCATGAAGGACGCCAGCAGCTCGTAGTCGCTCCGCAGATCTATAGAGGAACCCGAGCGGCACGTGGCTGGCGCGGATGATGAAGGCGGTGGCGACCGTAGCGATGACGTGCTGCTTGATGCGTGTCGGGGTATCAGACGCCGTGATGGCGATGGTGCCGACGCCAGCGACGACGCGGAAGAGCCTGTCGGTGACGACGGCGCTGCATGCAATGCATCGCCCTCCAGTTCCAGCGAGACCTCCTCCTCGCAATGTCCAGCTTCCGCGTCCGCAGCGTCATCAGCGTACGTGTACGTGCACGTGTGCTCTTCGTCCATGGAGCCACGCTGAAATGCTTTACAAGCAGCACAAGAAGCCTGCCGAGTGCTGCGTGTTCATCTCTCTCTCCCTCATTCACTCGCTTGCATGCTTGAGATCACCACCCATACGTCGACTGCAATACACTCCACTAAGTGCTATATAAATACACTCAGAGCGCAGCTCGTGCTCATTCACGCCGCAGTGGCGTCTTCCATCCATGCTGCCCAAGCAATCACTTGACTGATTGGTAAATTTAGCATCGGTACAATACTTAGCGTGGACCACCTTGTTTCTAGCAAAATCAAGAAGAAAACGGATTTTTTTTTTTTGGGGGGGGGGGGGGG
>JAADWT010000993.1:0-12228 GCA_023336285.1 Pythium grandisporangium
GAGCGGCGTAGGTGGTGTGCACTTTTGGTCGCTTGACCGTGATGAGGATTGCCCGCCCGGTCCGGCGAAGGGGGACTGCAACTCGTACGGCCAGGCCGGTTCGTTGGGCTTCGCCAAGGCGTTTGCCGCTGGCCTTGCGTAGATTTTGTGCTGAGGAAGATAATATTGGCTGGGAAGAAGTTATCACATGTCGGTGACATCGTGTCACTGACATGCGATAACTCAATGGAACCGACAAGATGTCGGTTCGATTGCGAATGTGCTGGGCAATTCTGAGAGGTCTAATTACAGTACATGTATTCCTTTTTCGGTGTTATCTCCTATCAGTCGTATGAAACGGTGTACTAAATTAGTGATGACAACCGTTGGCCAACCAACCGCCAAATGGCAGCGCATCCTGGCCATGTATCCGAGGTGACACTCCACCAACTGCTCCAACAGTGTGGAGCGTTTATTACGTGAGCGGTGAGCCTGTCCTGTCGTCCTCCCAGTTCTGTCCACATAGATTTTGGAGTCAATTCAAGTGGGACACAATGAAGCCTCGACGCCCTCGCTGACCGAGCAGGTCATCGGACTGGTCACGGTAACCTTGTTGTGTGCATTTTGCTCATTCCGGCACTGGCCTGCGCGTTGTTCCCAGGCGAAAATGGGTTCCACGTTCAAGTTGGGCCTCGCACTGGCCTCGCTCTTTGGGGTCCCTGAGTTTTCCCCCGCGGAGGACTGCAGTTCCTGTTCTGGGTGTCTATGGACACTTCCCAGCAGCACCCTGTGCCTCCCGAGTACGTCTCAACTCGGGTGCGATGGCTGGGGTGCCCAGTATACGTGGTGCGGCGCGGGTGCAGTGAAAACGGCCGACGAGGAGCCTTCCACCACCGAGCCAACGGCCGCGCTGGCACCGGAGCCAACGACAACGACCCCTCCGGCAACGGAGACCAACAAGACAGCGTCGGCGCTTGTCTTCAGTCCGTACATTGACACGGGCATGGGCACGGGCGCGAGCCTCGTGACGCGGCTTGACAAGGTTGGGATGGATACCATCTCGCTCGCGTTTGCCAGTGGTGAGTGCGGGTCCGAGGAGTGGGCAGGCGAGGCACCAGAGACGGTGCTCGACCTCATCCACTCACTGGTCAAGGCCAAGAAGAAGTACATCATCTCCTCGGGTGGTGCCGCTGGGTCCTTCACGTGCGCCACTGGCGACGGCTTGGTCACGTTCATCGACAAGTACGCAACGGACTATCTCATTGGCATTGATTTTGATATCGAAGTGGGACAGACGCAAAAGGAGATCGACCAACTCGTGCGTGGCGCCAAGAGCGCGCAGAAGTCGTACCCCAACCTGCGCTTCAGCTTCACGATTGCCGCATATGGCAAGGCCCCCAACAAGCTGCCGATCAACCCAACGGGCGAGCTGATCATGGCGTCCATCAAGGAGAACAAGCTGACCGACTACTACATCAACCTCATGGTCATGGATATCAAGGAGACGACGCACTGCATAGTCACCGAGGGCACATTGTGCGACATGGGCGCCTCGGCTGTGAACTCGGCACAGCTATTGAACCGAGCTTATGGTGTGCCCTTTAGTCAGATCGAGTTGACGGTCATGATCGGTGGCAACGACTTTGAAAGCAATGTGTTCAACATCGACGATGTGAAGGAGGTGACCGACTATGCCAAGGCCAGCGGCCTCGGCGGGGTGCACTATTGGTCACTTGACCGGGATGAGGACTGTAAGCCTGGCCCCGCGTCGTCCAGCTGCAACTCGTACGGCAAGGCCGGTTCACTCGGTTTCTCCAAGGCCTTCGTCGCGGAACTTGCATGATCGGGACCATACGTGATGTGCTAGTGATAGAGTGCGTGTGAGTAGCTGAGTGAATACAGCGTTTAACGTTTCCGTCACACGTATGTTATTGACTGTCTCTGGGCATTGACGGTAGCCAGCCATAGATCCGCATCGCTTTCGAGAACTCTGGTCAATCGTCTGCATCTCACTTCAGTCCAAGATGATGTCCATGGTCGCCTTCAACCTCGCGCTTCTATTGTCTTTGTCTGGGCAGGTTCGCGAGTGTAACCGCGTGCTGTCCAGACATCGGGTCGATAAATGAATGAGTCAATGCATCCTGATGCACATCTGCAAACACCGACTCAACTATTGATCATCGCCTTCATGTTCAATCGAGATATCGCGTCCAAGGGTAGCGACAAGCAGTCAGCGAACGCTCGGTCCAAAGGCTTCCAGTACTGTAGAAAGCCTAACAAACTCACTGGAATGGAGCGCCTCCCGATATATTCACCCGCGATTGGCATGAGGGACTGCAAAACAGCACTGCTTCATCCAGTTTCCGGGGGACCGCGTGGTCACCGCGGATACCGCCTCTATCCACGCTAAAGAACACTTGCTGAATTCCACTCGACCGTGGCTCCATCGCTGTGACCAGGGTGACCAGTCGGAAAAGAGGGAAGACGCACCTCGTCTCGCCAAAGCACCGCGTGGCATCCGTGATGGGAAGCGCTCTGGCCCATTCCCCCACGGACACGAGTTGTGCGACAACATTTGCTCTCTCCATGCTGCCGCTCGACAAAGACGCGCCGCCAAAACACCGGGTTCTCATGGCCACCGTACCCGTCACACTGTGCCAGCGCCGTCCACACCAGGCAGGATGCGCGTGCGGCCATGGCCTCGCGTTGAAGCGATTGACGGCGGCGTCTGTAGCCGTGATGCGTGGGGGGCCGGGCATTTGCGATCGCCACCCACTCGTAGCGAGTCACCGCCTGGTTCTGGAACGACGCTGGGATCAGCACCACGCGACCCCGCAGCTCACGGACACACGTCATGACCACGCGCCACGCATCCTCCTCCACCAGATGTCCGCGCGGATGGCTGCGCTTAACGTCGATGGTTATCGCGATTGCTACAAGGTACTCATGATGGTCTGTTCAACGCACATTGCGTGCGCGATCCCCTCTCCAAAATGCAGACCATCATTCCGCAGTCGGGAAGTAAACGAGACCATTGTTTTGGTTCAACACGGGGGCAAATATGTCTTTCCGCAGGTCGTTGGAATACCTGAACGCAGTCGTATCGGGTGTTTCTGAGGAAGAGAGCAGGCGGCGACAATATGCGATGAAAGAGGTTGCAGCGGGCCCGAAACGACGCGACACCCCACCCAAGCAGGCGGGCTACTTCAACAACATTCATCAAGCCGACGCGTCAAGGCGATGCCGCTACCAGTAGATGCTGCGGTGGATGCCGGTGGCCACGGCGATGCGGGTGCCGACGTAGCGGTAGCTGTGGATATGGAGGCGGACATGGCTGTGCGTGTGGATGAGGTGTCGCCGCCCAGGAAGGAGCAGGAGATCGTGGCCGTCGGCACCATTTCACACGTGCTTCGCCGCGCGTTCCACCGCTTCTACGAGACCGATGCGGAGCATGCATCGAGCCATGAAGATGAAGATACCGTCACTGGGGTAAGGTACGAGGCAGAGGCCGAGGCAGCAGACGACCGTGCAGGTACGGAAGAGGGCGGCGCTGATACGCAAGTGGCTGCAACCAGCGCGGATGAGAAGGCTCAAGGCAGCAACGAGGGCAATGAGACTACGAATGGCGGTGACCACTCTCCAGCAAAGACAATGGATACGACCAATAACGCGTTTGTTCGGATGGGCGCGGCCCGCAGGGCCGAGATCGAAAAGGATCTACGGGCGCAGAAGGAGACGGCCTCGGCGCTGCTGCAGTACCTAGAGCAATGCCACGCCGAGGCGCATGCCGCGGATGCCGAGACAGCCGCCCAATTGAGTCGCCAGGGGCTCGTGATCAAGGCACAACTGCCCATGGGGCCGTCCCCGCTGCGACTGGATGCGCGTGAGTTAAAAGACCGCTTTGGGGATGCGTTGACGTCCACGATGGTGCACGCCAGCGAGCTTGTGGCCGCATTCCATGCCGATCGCCTCGAGAAAAGTGGCAATGGACCCCACTCGCGTGCACGCGTAGCCGCTGCTGGCATCCACAAGGAGCTACCCGGGTATTTAACCACCACGAGCGCGTATGAGATCCGCAAGGAGACTACATTGACGGCGCATCGCACACAGATTGAGACTGTCAAGAGTGCCGAGCATGACAAGCGGTTGCAACAAACGCAACAAAGTAATACGGATAGTGGGGCAAACATGACAGACACAGTGACTTCAAGTGAAGACAACGACCATGGCGCAACGCACAAGGCTGCCATGTCAGCTCCTGAGCGGCGCAAGAATATGGCCATCCTGGAACGTATGCAGACCAAGCTCGACTTTGCGCGGAACCCACGGCATGCTACCCCACTGACCAAGGATAAAGAGGCTAGCGCCGTGTTTATAGCCTCGCCGGCCAAGCTGCTCTTTCACGAATATGATGTCGGTGGTGTCTACGAACAAGTAGTTGAAATCTGCAACACATCCCCGCTCAGCAGACGGCTACGGGTTTTGCCCACCGGCACACTGCATTTCAGTATTGCGCAGGTAGTGTTCCCGGATGCCAGTGGACTCGTGGCTCCAGGGATGCATGTCTCCGTGACAGTGCAGTTTGCACCTGACTCACGCGCCGACTTTCAGGATCAACTCGTGATTCCGTTCGAGTCGGAGGGTGGCATCGCCGCGGTGGATCCCTTGATCGTGGCCTTGCTCGCACACCGTGAACCACCTCAACTGTCGTTACCACTGGAAGTGCGTGCACAGTACACCCTCGTAGGGAGTCAAAGCACGACGTCGTTTATGTGTGTCAATACCGGTGGGCGAGGACGATTCTGGTTACTCTCCGAGTTGGATTGGGCGCAATGGGAGCGTGCCTCGATTCAAGACGCAAACCAGAATAAACAAGACAGCCAAGCCCGTGGTAGCAACACTCTCGGTGCAGCAACAACGGCCGCAGCGGCCGCCATAGCGGAATGGGAGATGGAACCAACCTCGAAGCAAGGGTCTGATGCAACTACAGTAATGCCCTGGCCGCCGTTGCGTGTCGGCCCATTTGCGCTGACGCCGACAGCACTCAAGCTCGAACGTGGCGACCGCGCGACGCTGCTACTGCGGTTTCGTCCATCCTGTGTCGGTGAACAGCGCGCAGCATTTGTCATGGTCTGTGACAATTGCGTCGTACGTCGATTTCAGTTAGTAGGACGCGGATGCCAAGTAGAATTGAGCGTCTCAGCGTTGAATGAGAGAGGCATTGAGCAGGGCATGCCGCAGATGGGGCCCCTTGAACGCATCCAGTTTACCAAGCCCCTATATGTGTATGCCACTGCCAGCCAGAACGTCACAGTACGGAACAATACCCCAATTGTGCTACGCTTTTCGTGGCGATTTGAACAGGACACCACCTACTCCAGCCACACCACCAAGGCAATCAAGATAAAGAAGCTGGCGAAGAGAAACAAAAAGGCAAAAACAACGTGTGAGGCAGTTGTGGCCTGTCCGTTCGCAATTACACCAGCACATGGTGAACTAGCTCCCAGCGCTGCTGCATCATTTACAGTTCTATTTGCACCTGAGATCCCGGAGGCGTTCGCATGGCGAATCGTACTCGAGTTGCATGATGTCCCGCTCTGCAGTGTACCTGGACCGCAACAACTCGCTTTGTTGCAAGATGCGTTCGCGAATGAGAACAGTGAGATGATGGAGCTCGATACTGACAAGGCAAACGCATCGCGACTAGCTTGTGGCGTGCATAGTCTTAGCCTGTTACTGCGTGGTTCGGCTCAACTTGGCGCTTTCCATCTCGATCCACAAATGCTCATATTGCCACTCACGTTGTGTCAAAGCTCCAAAGAAAGAGATAGAAACGACGACGGTGGTGTGGTGGAGCTTGTGAACGATTCCGACGCACCCATGCGCTTTCAATGGGATCTCTTGAGGGTTATCCCATCCCAGTCTCCAATTGAGCTGCAGCTTTCGCCCGTCGCGGGCGAGCTGCCCCCGCACGGAAGGCAAACTATCACGATCAAAGTTTCGCCTTCCAGCAATCCAGGCAACGGCGGTGACGTGTTTTCTTCATTGAATACCCGTTTGTCCCTGTCCGTGCCCTGTGTGATCCCAAGCCCCAAGCCCGGTTTTATCGTTGAACGCTGGTTGAGCGTGCAAGTTCAGATCCCACGCCCGCGGGTCGAGATCATCGAACCTGAGGTGGATTTTGGGCTGGTGCTGGTCAGCGCTCGCGCCAAGGCCACAATCTCGTTGCGCAACGTGTCCACAATGGCTCGCGCCTACTGGGCAACAGCCGTGCTGAATGCTAGTGGCACACCCATCGCTCCTACCTCGCAACAGCCACAACTAACACGCACACAGTCATCCGAGTCGTGTTGTTCCTCCGCCGGCTCCGTGGGGTTTCCTGGGTTGCGCGGTGGTAACGACAGCGGGTGTAGCACTGCCCGCAGTGAGAATGACACGGATGGTGAAGGTGATGGTGCGCTTTGCTCGCCTCGCAGTGTACCCGTGCGCGCCCATGTAACAATGTTACCGTCTAGTGGAGCCCTTGAACCAGGGCAGACCGTGACTGTGAGCGTGGCATGCGTGGCTGGCCGCGCTCCAGAGAGATTTCGAACCAGGATCGCTTGCTTTGTCTTTGCTGAACCACCAAGAAGTGATATACTGGCTTCAGTGCACGAGGAGGCTGCAGTAGCTCAAGAATTCAGTCTGGTGGTCGCCAGTGCTCGAGCCGAGATTCAGGCACCCAACGTATACCTCACTCCATTGCAACTGGCGTTAGGAACGACATACGTTGGTGTCCCTGTTACTCGCATCGTCACGCTTGTGAACGTGTCCAATCTCGAGGCCGGCTTCGTATTCCGGGAGCCACAGGGGCCGCAGAGCTCGCACTGTGTCTCGTTTTCACCACGGCAGGGTGTTCTTTATTCCAAGCAAACACTGAACGTACAGGTCACATACACGGCTCAGCAACCCGTGGGGCAGCTGACAGCGTTGTTATCCTGCTCGGTCAACGGGTTACTTGGACCGCTCGGACTCGAGCTCACCACGTTTCAACGTGGGCTTGTGCTCACCTACGAGGTTTTGGAACGGCCGCCAACGCTGCTATCGGAAGCGCCACTGGATAGTACTCCTGTGAGTCTGCCAGTCCACATGGAGCCTGGCTCGGAGCCCGATGAGCCTCGACTTACACATCCAAAGTTGGAATTTGGTTCTTCCATTCCACTCGGTAAGCGATGCGGACTCACTTTGCGAATCCGAAATTACAGCGGCATTCACGCGCAACTCGATCTGGCGCCGCAGCAATTCATCGCCGCCGCTTTGGATGGTTTGGCTACTCATTCTGGATCCACCACATCTGGGTGTTCATCCTCACTTGCAAGTAGCAATAGTCACCGCAAATCATCTATGACGCGCCGCAACTCTGTATTCACCCCTGACAGTGTGCATACCAATAACCGCCTTCAACCTGTATCGCTGGCCTCGTCGTCATCACCATCTGCCAAATTTGCTATTACTGCGCCATCGTCAAGAGGTGGCCATGGTAGCATCCCATTGCTAAGTGATGCACTGGAACCGACATGCCGCTTTCAATCCGAACCGGGTCGGGCGTTCCTTCAGGCCCAACGGGAGCAGGAAGAAGCGCGATCGAGGCTACGCTATGGTTTAGGCATCGCATTTCTCGTCGAGCCTTCATCTCTGCGTTTATCCCCGTGGGAACAGCGGGATGTCACCGTGACATGTTTCAGTGACCTACCCGGGTGTTACTCGGACGTGCTGTTGGTGAATAGCAATAGCGGAGATGGTAAGGCGATCGTACTGCCATTGTGCGCGACCATCGTGGGTTCACCACTGGCGTGGGACCGTCAATGCGTTGGCCTGCGATTCCCACGCCACCAGTTGCAAGCACAGACCAAGGATAAGGAGCTCGAACCGGGATCGGCCACGAACCTGGACGCACAAGACGATTCAAACCAAAACGCGTCATCGTCACCAACGCTCTCATTTGGGGATTTATGCGTGCGTGCCCCCATCGTCAACAAAACGCTGCGAATCGTGAATAGAGGACCTCGAGCGGCTCGAATCACGTGGAAACTGGCCATACCCGGTCGGGAGCACCGTGTGGTTGATGTCACTCTTCGAGTGGACTTTGCGGCCCGCGTGCAGCTACGCATCCAGCCCTGCCGGAATGGCACCGAGTCGTCGCGAGTCAAACGGCGACAACGATCACGGCCGGGTGCAGCTAACAAAAGGGTGGACGATAGCAGTAGCAGTAGCAGCGATGATGATGACACACCCATGCCATTTGCGCTGGATGCCCCACGACTACGCGTTCCAGCCTTTGGCACCGCAGTCTGCACCGTACGGTTTACCCCGGCAGCTCATGCGATGGCGGCGCGGATGGTAATGTTGGGCGATGCGCGCTGGCTGATGAATACCGAACAGGACATGGCGAGTGGGAATATATACATACAAGACGGACTTGAAGTGGACCAGCGGCGTGAACCTGGTTCAGTGAGCGCTGCTGGCCCCGCACTCCGAGCAGTGCGGGCTGCAAACGCCACAACAAAGCGATCACCACGAGAACCAACGCAGACAAATCCTGATCTAGGCCAAGACTATGACCTGAATAAAGGCGGTGGAGTGGAACGGAACCTGGACCTGATTCCTAGTCGTGAGGAGGACTCGAGTACAAGTCTCTACCCAGATGATACCAACGACAACGCCCCACCAAAGGATGTTTCGATCGGAACGCAAAATCGAGGGAAAACTCAATCTCTGCGCGTGCTTTTAGCCGCCAACGTTGTCGAACCAGAGCTAGTATTGGACCAGCGCGCTCGCAGCACCCCGTCGGACTGTCACGTGCAATTTACAACATGGACTACGTTAGCAGCGGATTCGACGCCATGCAACCACGCGTTTCATCGCAAGGAGTTGTACCTTGTCAACCGCATGCAGGCGCGAGCCACATTTCGACTTGAGGCCACAGGTCCGTTTCGAATAGCGGCTGCCGACTCTTTGGCGCCAGTTCACCCGCTTGCAGGTCCAGCGAGGCCAGGCCGGCTCAAGGCTCCTACTGCGAGCACGGGCAGCGGAGGCGATACTGGCTCACTGCTCTTTGCACTACCCCCCGGGTTGTCTGTCCGTGTGGACCTCCGTTTTGACCCATCCAAGGCCCTGGCCGATGTGCAAAGTCGAATGCAGGCAGCCCAGATCCAAAATCAAACCCAAGCGCACACCGGCAGCCGTAATCGCGTGCGACCCGAGCTTACAACCCACGTTGATGGCGAGCTACTTGTACGGTTCACAAACCAGTCCGTGCAGCACCTGGTGTTGCGCGGCGAGCTTCAAGCCCCCATGTTGGTCGTCTCACCGGCCGTGTACAGCTTTGGTGGTGTGCACCTCAGTGTCTCGCGTCGTGTCGTTCTACGTCTAGCGAATCCAACCCGGGTCCCTGCTCGCTTCCACGTTCGCCACGTGCCACGTCCGCGACCTGTATCACGAGCGCAGCAGCAGGAGATGGATACACATCACGCACAATACGTCGATGAGCCAGCAGTATTCACATTCGTAGCTACGAGTGGCGTCGTCTTGGGCCCCACGCTCTCGCTCGCGGCTGCAGGTGGCGCGCAACCCCGCACACACTCCGATCCACGCTCTCGTACCTTGAACAATGCTACTGCCAAAGAGGCGGCTTCGCGTTTGGATCCTTCGGGGGGCGAGCCAGCGGACCGAGTACATGCCGCCAGCGAGCTCGAGGTGATATTCCAGGCCCATGAGGTGGCACGCTCGTACCGAAGCCGGTTCCGACTCGTGGTGGAGCACGGTGTTGACTGCGAGCTTGTTCTTGAAGGCCATGGTCATTTGAGTGAAGCCGACACAGAGAGCGAAGCCGAGGCTCGGCATCCGACCCGACGGGCACTTCGACCTGCACACGAACTAAGACACAGCAACGTCATCTTCCGACCGGTGAAATAAGTGTTATAATATCCATAGGAAGTCAATGCGTCCCGATGAAACAAAGGAGGTGAGAGTAACAACGAGATAGCCCAGTCGTGGTTGTAAAAGTACTGGGCTATATGGTGTTACAGCGGTGAGTAGGAATCGCCACTAGCAGGCGGAACGGGGCCGTGCGTGCTCTCGAGACTGTGACTCTGACTGGGTATCTAACGAGGACGAAGGATGGCTGCGTGATGGAGCATCTGGTCTCTTGTGGATCGCTGGGTGGTTCTCACCTGGACTTTGCTGGCTTTCGGTCTGAACGGGGACTGGTGCCTCAAGGTTGAACTCATCGTCATCGTTGCGTAAGTTGAAGACGGTCGTGGTCCAGCCATCCTGATTAGGCACGAGCTCAAGCACGGCATGGAACGGGATCTCGAGATCGGGGCAGTTCTGAATGGGAACGCCCAAAAAGTACGAGTACAGCACCTGAAGCGTCGAAATATGCGAGACCACGGCCACGGGACCCGTGTGCTGCTCCATATCGATGAGCACAGGCTCCAGACGCAGCATGAGGTCATAGTACGATTCGCCACCGGGGAACCGCGTCTTCCACGGATCCGCCATGTACGCCTCATAGGCATCCTGTCAAAGTGTTCCCAAGAAGAAGTTTTTTGCCATCAGCAAAAAAGAGTGAACAGAGTTAGCAAATTTCACGGCAAGCATCAAGGCAAATGAATTGTCTTGCGCAGAGAAAATACGAGGTACACATCGAATTTCCGTACCGGCATTTGCTCCTTCATCTGTGCCATGGAGAGTCCGTAGCATTCACCCTTATCCAGCGGGTTCAGCGTCCCCACTTGAGCTACAAATATTCAACGCACATCCCATGAGAACGATTCCCCGCCACACAAAAAAAAGAAGAGAGAGGACAAGGCACCAACCAGCACGTACCATTCATCTCACGTGGCAAGAAATGCGCCGTCTCGATTGCTCGTGGCAGTGTGGATGTCAGCACGAGACACGGACAATCGCAAGACGCCTCCGCCGACGCGCTCGTGGCATCTTGTCCGCCACCGTTGGCGAAATGCTCCGAGCGGCGCGCAACAAAGCGGCCTAGGCGACGCGCAAACGCGTGGCCCAGTGAACTGAGCCGTGCTGAACGCGACGCGACGCATGGATCCTTGTCAATGCTATGGAAATCGGCCCGCGCTTCCGTGCAGTGACCCGCGCGCACGAGCCAGATGGGGCGGTGCACGATGTGGAAGCTCATCATGTACGGCAACACAGACTTGGCCACGTGCCCGTAGCTGATCATGCCCCCAGTCAGTCCAAGACAGCACCACAAACACGCACAGAGAGAGAGAGAGTTATACAAAACAAGCATCAGCATCCAGTTCATCAACTACCAGCGAACTCAAGGAAAAAAAACAACGCAACCAAACAAGACCAGCAACGTACATGCCCTTGG
Organism: Pythium grandisporangium; assembly: GCA_023336285.1. NCBI lineage: Eukaryota > Oomycota > Peronosporomycetes > Pythiales > Pythiaceae > Pythium > Pythium grandisporangium. Next base: position 11,366 of record JAADWT010000993.1, read on the forward strand.
CGTGCACCTTGGATTGCAGGTCAAAGAGCTTGATGTAGCTGATGCCCTCTTCATCACCCAGTGCCTCGTACGCATCCTCGTAGTTCTTCATGCGTTGCTTGAGGTCTGCGAGCGCGTCCTCCGGGCTCATGTCGCGGTAATCCGGACTGCAGGCCACTTTCTGCGCAATGTTGGCATTGATCACGACTTCGTCCGTGCAAATGCTTTCAATAAACACGACGTGGATGCTAAAGTGATGCGTCTTGGCAAACGCCGCAAACGTGTCCAGCAGCACCCGACGCCGCATCTTGGTCGAGTTGGTGGCATCAAACACGGCCACTTCACCGCCTCGTCCCGAGCCATCGCCGTGTAGGAACCAGTTCTGCACCTGCTCCAGTGATTGCCTGGCCAGTGCCTCCCGCTCGTCCCGGGCGCGGGTGTTCTTCGGGTCAAAGAACGTGTGGTCCTGCACACTGGCACAGAGTGTGCGCCGCAATTGGCCAACGTTAAAAACATGGCATTGGATGCCCTTCCAGGATACAAATTTGGCCAGCTTCTTGGCGATGAACGACTTGCCCCGCGCGGGCAGCCCCACCATCACTAGTACGAGCTTGTCGGCCATGGGCGTGTACAGGCGCCGCTCCGAAAGTGTACGGTCGTTGCGGGACAGCCGCGTCGCACTCGCGTTGGCGCTGCCCCCGGGGCTGCTCTGCGTGCTACGCGGCGTCGTGGCGGTGCTCGTACTCGTGGCTGGAGGCGACGACGTGTCCAGTGACAATTGCTTCAGACGCGCCACTGTCTGATGGATCCCGTTGGTGTTGGCGTGGCCGTTGGTGTTGGTATGGCCGTTGGTGTTGGCGTGGCCATTGGTGTTGGCGTGGCCA
>JAADWT010000994.1:0-12214 GCA_023336285.1 Pythium grandisporangium
CCCCCCCCCCCCCCCCCCCCCCCCCCCCCCCCCCCCCCCCCCCCCCCCCCCCCCCCCCCCCCCCCCCCCCCCCCCCCACTTCTGACCGAGACGGATCGTTTATCGCTTTCTCTCTTTTATCAGTGGAACCAGGAACGGATCGCCATCCCGTTTGCCTTCCCCAAGGAGCCACGCCATGGCATCCTGGACTGCACCATCGCCGTGAACGAGACCACGCGAGCCGAGCCTCGTGATCTGCCGAGTCCGCGCCACGATGACAGCGCACGACGCGATCATGTGCGCCACTACTCGAAGGAATTGGCCAAGTCGTATGCCGACATGGAGCGTGGGCTGCAGCGATTGACGCACGCCCTGACCTCCCCACAGGCGCGGCAAGTGCGCTTCCAGCGGTTCACACGCGACGCCGCACTGGCCGAGGCCGAGCGACGCGGACTGGGTACGTATTTCCAGTCGCAGGCGCCACCACGGTCACCACCACCCTTGTCATCATCGCCATTCTCAGTATCATTACCATCGTCAGCGACTGCGACTGCCACTACTACTGCTACTACTACTACTGCAAGGGTGGCCGACGTCTCGGCTTCGTTGCCACTTAGTGAGCAGCAACGAGCCGAGCTGGAGACCCTGCTCTCCAGGGCCAGGGTCAAGGACAATGCCAATACCCACGTCACCCATCATGACAGCCATGACCACCGGCAGTCGGACAGGCGTGCAACAACTGGTAGTGAGATCCACGCTGCTGAATCACCAGCGGCTCGCCGCGCATCCTCCTCCTCATTTGGTGGCGTGGAGCACCGCGATTTGCTCACGTGTATGCGCCACGCTGGGCATTTGCACACCACGGCCACGGAGATCGACATGGGCCCAGGCAAATATGACTCGTACCCGTCCTCGTTCCTGGCGCGGTCACACAGCCTGCTGTACAAGCCATCGGTGGCCGCGGCGCTGACCGCTGAGCAAAGGCATCGCATGACGAGGCATCAGACCAACGGTGACAGTGGTGCTCGAACCAGTGGCAGTGGCGGAAGTGGTGACTTCCGGCGGCGAAAGCCACCAACAAAACATCCAGGTAGTCACACGCGCCTGCTGCCCTCCTTGCCGGATGATCCTTCCGCGGCGCGTATGAGTGGGGCCGACGCAGTGATTTCGCAGAGAGATCTCTGGTCCACGCTCAAGAGAGGACCGCAGTGGAAGTATCAAGTGGCCACGCTACCAGTGACGGAGACCAACAAGACGACCGTGGGTGCTCGTGTACGAAGCTCCAGCCGTACCAAGCCATCGACGCCGACGCCACCACAGTCCGTCGACCCAGAGCAGTCACAGAGCGTGGAGGAATCTGATCCGGCCGTCGATGAGTGAAGGAAGACGGTGACTATTGCGCCAGGTCATCCGGCCTGCAGATAGTACGTGGAAGGCAAATACGCAAGGACACGAGAGGTACTAACGAGAATGACACGAGGGTTTGACTACTTCTACTTCTACTGCAGTACAGTAGTTAGCGTCACCAACCATCCTACTAGAACCCTAGTCTTGCTTAGCTCACTCGCCGCAGCACAATTGCCCAATTGGATTCATCATAGTACGATTCCTCCACCACAGCGTTCCCGGCAGCTTCCACCAAAGCCTCCAGCTCCCCTTGTTTAAACATGTGGCAGTAGCGCTGCACCACAATCGGCGACGCATTCGTACCCGCGCCCGTATCCGTACGCTCCTCCTCCTCTTCCTCTTTCTCCTCCTCCTGCCTGTCTTCTTCTTCATCGTCGACCAGTAGTGTGCCATCCTTACACTCCCCAGCCTTTGCCGTTGTCTTTGCCTTTGCCTTCGCCTGTGGCTTTGACTTTGCCTTTGCCTTTGCCTTGGCAAAGCGCTCGTCCAGGTTCCAGGGCACCATAAAATCCTGTCGATCAGCGTCAAACTGGCGCCGCGAATCACGCTTCTGCTCGTGTGCCCACGCGTAAATGATGCCGCGTCCGCCCACACGAAGCACACGGATCACCTCCTTGACCGCTGCCACTCGGTGGTGCAGTGTACTTAGGTGGTGCAGCACGGCGATCGATAGCGCGGCATCACAGCACTGCGAACGAATCGGCACAGCCATCGCATCACACACCATCACATTCAACGCTGCAGCGGCCGCCGCCAGGGCGACCGAGGATGAAGAGGACGAGGAAGCTCGACACAGCTCAATCAATGAGGCGCTGCGATCACCACCGACGACCAGGCTCTGCGAGGCGTCCACACATTTCAAATACTTGCCATTGCCACAGCCAATGTCGGCGATCCAGGACCCGGCGGGTAGCGCCCGTACAAAGGCTTCCACACGTGGCCAGGGATTGTACCGTGTGCTACTGAAATGACCAGCAACGGTCTCGTAAAACGCGTGCACGTACTGCTGCTCCACCAGTGTCGGCGCCAGCGTCGTCCTCGCTTCCTCACCATCACCATCGCCATCACCGTTCTTCGCTGGTGTAGATGACAATGAGTGGTCCACATCGCATTGCACGGGGAAGTCACACGTGCAGGGCGTGGTCTGCACCTTCCGGAACGTGATGGATACACGCCGTTGGCGGTCCACGCGCTGCCCATCAACCACGTCAAAGGTACGTGGTGGAATAGCATGGGTCCATTCGTACCGAGCGGCACGTGTCATCACCAGTAGTGAGCGAGGCTGCAGGAGTACGGACTCGCAGCGTCCATCCGGGTGACGAAACTCCATCACGATCTCATGCGCCAGACTGAGCGATGCGATGGCCTCCGTGAAGGCCGAGTGCGTGTCGATATGCGCAGCGATGCCCTGTCCCGGCAGGTACTCGTTCACCGTGATCTGGTCCGGCTCATCGGCCATGACGGTGCGTGGAATCGCCCGTGTCAACGCCCGCATCAGCGGGGGCATGGCAGCCTTCCCATCATCATCATCATCGTTATCTTCATCTTCTTCATTATCATCATCAGCTACCACCAGCGGCTGGTCGGCATGACAGCGCCGCGCCTCGTAGTCAAACTCGTACCCGAAATGCTGCACCTGCCGCGCCTTGACCGTATTCGCCCAATGCGACCGGTCCTTGCGGTCAAAATACGCCAGTAGACGGCATTCCTGCTCACGTGTGATGAACTCGGGCAACAGGAGGAGACCGGGGATGCGCTGGGATGGGTCCTCCAGCGCTCGAATGCGCGAGATGTTGGCCACACGATCAAACGCGTCACGGGCCTCCTTGTGCTTGCGGTGCAGCGCAAACTCAACGTACATGACACGGCCGTGAAGCAGGTCACAGGGCTTGCCGTGAAGGATTTCACGCAGATAAACAGCGTGGGCCACGTCACGAAGTGCCAACAGGATTACGCGCCGCGCGGACTTGCCGTAGTAGATGCCGCGGATCGCCGCGTCCTCGATGACACCGTGGTCAGTGTCATGGGTGGTGTCCTGTACTGGTGCGGTAGAGAGAAGCTGCAGTAGGAACGGGCGCAGTCGTGGCTCCGTGACTAAGGACTCGGAGATGCGGCGGCTCATGGTGCACCGCAGGAACGCGCTCGGCGCGTCATCCGTCACGTAGTCCACGACCACGAGCTCTTCGTCTTCTTCCTGATGGTTTGGCAGAGATGATGGTATGGCGTCGACTGGCTGTTGCGCTGCAGTGGCAGCAGCAGCACCATGTGCTGGTACGCTGGAGATTGCGTCGCTCGTGGTGGCAGCGGCATCGTTGCCCTCGTCATGGCCGTGGTGCGTCACGTCCGCACCCATTTCGTTGGCCGAAGGGATTGCGCTCTCCATTTCCAACCGTCCAGGACCGCTCGCCCAACTGATTGATTGATGCATGTCTTTGACGGGGATGTACCCATATGTAGGTACAGTACAGCCCATTTCAAGGTCCATACAAACTAAGCTAACGTGACAGGAGGCTAATGACAAGCTAATCAATTATTTTTGCTTGCAAACTCCATGACACACGATGATGATGATGATGAATGATTCATGCTGGTGATCGTGATTGATTGATGCCTGATACGACACGCCTTTGCCGCCTCCAGAGCAGCTCAATGTGCATCACCGTGTATATCTACAATATACACAGAGGAGCAGTTGCTTAAGTTGTGTGTGTTGTACTCCTTGTTTACTGCTGTTGCTGTCGCTGCCAGACGCAGAGCTTGCCGTAAAAGTCGGGCGACACCACGGTCGGCTCGTACGGGTGCCAGCGCACGTCCCGCGTCAGTCCATCCGGTTTCATGGCAAAAATTTCCACGAGATCACCCGAAATCGTGTCAAACACGTACACGCGGCCATCGGCCGAGCCCGTGTACACATACTTTTGCCCCGTGGTATGCAAGGGTGAGAAATGACAGCGCACAAGCGTCTCCAGCACTAGATGCCCCCGATACGTCATCACGGACTGATCGTTCGGGTGTGCGATGGGTAACTTGCGTAACCCAGGGTAATCCTCGTAGCGATAATCCCAGCGATGCGGTTTCCGAAACTTGGGCAATGCCTTGTGATCCGTGGAGGAGAGGCACTTACGGATATCCCAGAGCTTACAGGTCTGGTCCTTGGCGTTGGAGATAAAGTAATAGCCATCGTCACGTGACGATATGTGCGTAAGCCCATCGATATGCCCCGGAAAGACCCCCTGCGGCCGTGGATCCGATTCATTCAGCACGCGACGGTCCCAGAGCTTGATCAACGAGTCATCCGAGCCACTCACAAACACGTTCGAGTGCATGGGGCCATCGACGAACGCGATAGCATTCACGTCATCCTTGTGCGCCGTCACATGGCTCACAGGCGTGCGTGATGCCATATCATAGAGCACCACGGTATTCGCCGACGTACCAGCGACAAACTCGGTGCCCGCAGCATTGATATCCACGCACCACACCCCCATGTGGTAGCCATGCCAACGCGTGGGCAATGATGAGCGCTGCTCGTGCCGAATAAGAGGGAACGATTCTTCGCGCTGCGACCGCGCGTGGTCCATACTGACGAGGTGAACATTGCTGGAGATGGACGTGTAGATAATATTCTCATCGCTGGGCGTGAACTTGGCATCCGTGACTGTCCACTGCACTTCACGCGCCGGTAGGAGCGCGTCACGTTTCCAGGTAACCGTATCGTAGACCAGGATCTGTGCCAATTGCCCCGCCACGAGGAAGCGCGAGCCCGTGGAATTAAAGCCGCCACAATAGAGCCGTTCACCAACATAGTCCACCACACGGCAGTGCTTGTGCTGCTGGAAGGGTAGAAACGTTTCCTGTAAATGCACTCGTTGCGCCTTGGACGTGGCACCGGCCTGTTCCCGCTGACAGAGCTGGTAAAAGACCTGCTTGGCGCGTGAGGACGTGGCCATGCGTGCTGGAATGCGTGGATCCTGCACCGAGTCGATCGCGTATCCGCGCAGCTGATGCGCGATGCGTTGTGTGGGGAGTTCCATCTTTTGCTGTCGTTCCTGGTCCGTCTTGACGAACCGCGTGGGCATGAACGATTGGCCAGCGATCACGCGCTCGACCGAAGAGCGAATGGTTTCGGGCAGCACGTGGCGCAGATCATCTTCGTTGCTGGCCACCCACGCGGTCATGGTCTCGATGTGTCTTTCATCATCATCATCATCGTCATCGTCGTCGTCGTCATCTTCATCCTGTGGCTCCCAGTGTGGATCGTCTTCGTCGTCGTCGTCGGCGGCGGCGGCGGCATCATCACGAAGAAGACGCTGTTCCTCTCCGTCGTCATCACTCGCGCTCTCACTCTCACTCGCATGCTCCATCTCCTCCTCTTCCATAGCCTCCTCCTCCCCCACGACGACTACCACCCTCACTTCCTCCTCCTCCTCCTCGTCTACGTTCTCCATCCGCTCACGCTCCTCGCCTTGCTCCGCCATGGCCTCACTGCTCAATCAAGTAATCTTCGAAGTCCTTCTTCAGACGCCGTCGATGGGAGGCATTGAACCAAAACACGGTGGGTGACCACAATGGCTTCACTGCTAGAGCCCTGAATCAGATTGGTGTTTACGCCACCTCCCTCGTGATTGGAGTGTACACGAGTATAGCGATGTATATAAAGTATACTGATCCCCCTTTCATTGTGTACCACCTCACACATGTTGCAGGAAGGTGCCTCCAAACAGAATGTCAATCCCCCCCCCTCACTTCAAGTCGCCGTGTTCTTTTCTCACAGAAAGTGACGATTGCCAAGGATCAAGCAAGATCCATCATTCACATCATTCCACCGAGCGTCACCACCGGCATCGACCGCATACAAGCTCCTCTTGCCTTCGCCCCAGCCCCACCAATATGCGCAAAGACGGCTCGCTGGGGGCGTACGCGCGCCATTCGCAATCCTCCGCGCATGCCGTGTACGCCATCTTCTTCCTCAACGGCATTGCGTCCTCGCTGCCCTACAACGTCTTCGTCACGGCACAGGACTACTTCCACCAGCGGCTACTCGATACAGCCTATGAAGAATCCTTTGTCAACTGGTTTAGCACGGGCTTCAATATCACGGCGCTGCTGGCCATGCTCGTCCGCACGGTCTGTATCGGTGACCGCATGCCCAGCGCCGTCAAGACCGTGTTCAGCTCGCTCATCGTTGTGCTCAGCGTCATGCTGGGCCATACAGCGCTTACACGCATGCCCGAGTTCCGTGGTGACCCATTCTTCCGGCTCACGATGGTCAGTATCATCGTTGTGGGTACAGCCAACACGATGATGCAGGACGGACTGCTGCGCCTCGTGGCTACCTTCCCTCCGCGTCACACACAGGCCGTGGTCTCGGGCCAGTCCATGGCGGGCGTACTCGTGTCCATCTCCAGCTTTGTCATCCTCATGGCGAATGCCGAGGCCCGTGCATCCACGTTCGCGTCTACTACATCTGCTTTCGAGACAGCAGCTACCTCATTGACGCCGTCGTCTCCATCCATGGGGGTGCTGGGTCACTTGGCGGCCGATGCCGACCTGAACGCCTTCGTGTACTTTGTATTTGCGTTCCTGGTCGTGATCTTGGCCGCCATGACGTTTGTCGTGCTCACACGCATGCACATGTTTCGCTTCTACCACCACGAGCGCCCCAGTGCCGCGGACAAGGCCTACCTCGAGCCGGCCCATGCCTCAGCTGTGGATGATGTCTCGTCCCGCGAGCGGCTCTTGGCAGACGTGGACGACAACGAGGAAGACGTTGAGCTGGATGAAGACGATGCCAAGGAGTTTGAGCTCGTGGACCTGGCCTACAAGATTCGCTACTACGCTGGCTCGATCTTCCTGGTGTTCCTGATCACGATGGCCATTTTCCCGGCCGTGGTCTCGCTGCTTCATTCCGTCGATCCATCGCGTGGCCGCCTCTTTCGTGAGTTGTTTGTGCCAGCGTTCTTCATCCTGGTGAACATTAGTGATTTCATGGGGCGATACGCCGCGGCCTCGTGGGCGGCCCCCAATGCCAGGCAGCTCTTCTTCCTGTCGCTCGCGCGGGTGCTGCTGATCCCACTGGCCATGTTGTGCAACCTGCAGAACGAGCACCATCAGGTGATCACGGTCGTGCTCTTCAAGAACGATCTGATCCCGTTCCTGCTGGTGGTTGTGCTCTCGTTCACAAATGGGTTGTTTTGCACGCAGGCGCTCATGCACTACCCGCGTGTGCTGAGCGGGAGCAAGGAGAAGGCGATGGGTGGCACCGTCATGTTCTTCCTACTCTCCATTGGACTCAGCACGGGCTCGCTGCTAGCGTTCGTACTGCTGGCTATGCTCAAGCCGTGATCGGAGAAGTAGGAGAAGGAGCAACACGAAGGAAGCGAGTCGGATGATGGCATCACACGTAGTCCCAAACGCTGTAATCGTCCTGTGACAAACAAAACAAAAACAACAACAAACGTATAAAACACAACAACACAAGACAACGAGAGATCTGACATTACAACGAAAGGAACCACCCACCGTCCGGATGTCTATGGCCTCGGTGGATGTCACTCGCATCCATGAAGAAAAAAAGCAGCAGCGTTTCATCATATGCCTCCTGCTTTTCCAACTGTAGCCATCTCTCGAGGGTGAATAATGTGGACCACGTCACCATCCTGCAAGTCCCGTCAGTCACTCAAGTGAGGTCATGGAGGTCAGTATCCTCTCCGTTTTCGCGGCGGAGCGGTTCGTTTGGCCAGCGCGATCGTCCACGAACGGAACGTGGGCAACGACTAAGGATGACGTCCAAGCTCGAGTACCTCCAGCGCTACATGACCAAGGACGGAGGTACGTTGATACCGCACGCATCTCACCATCTCACCCTCCGTCTCTCTGTCGACATGTCTGTGTCAAGGTGGACCTCACGCTGTCTGCTGCTGACCATCACGTATGTATGCTGACCCCCTTCATCTGCGTAGATTCTGCCTCGACGGAGAAGAAGAAGAGGAAGAAGAAGAAGACGACAAGCCGGAAGGAAGCAGGCGTCTCCAATCCGGTTAATGGCAGTCTGCGGATTGTGGACGAGGACCACTCGTGGCAGCATGACGCGCCCACGCGCGCCGACCTCAACGAGACATGGGAGATGGATGCCGCGGAAGGTAATAGGTCAATCATATCCGTACGGCTAGAGCGGGGTTTGCCATGCATGGCGCTCACTGACCGAGAGGTGGCTTGTGGATGTATGTCACTCTTGTTGGCTTCCATTGTAGATGATGCACCGGTGGTGGTGGCGGAGGGTGGCGAGGAGATTGATCCGCAGGATCTCCCCGTCATTGTGAATGCGCACGAGTTTCAGGGACAGCAGCAGCATCAGCTGAATAAGAAGGCAGCGGAGGGGGAGGAGCTAGACCGAACCAAGCGCAAGGCCACACATGCGGCAGACGATCGTGATCTGTCGCCCCCTCGGCGTGAACGAGCAGGTCAGGGCTCCGGAATGGAGCAGACCCGAGGTCGCCCGCGCCAGGACAGCAGCGACGACTCACCACCGCGTCGTCGTAATGATCGCAGTACTCGTACCACAGTATTAGAGGAAGATGCATCTCCACCTCGCCGACGAGCCAGTGCTGTGAAGCGTGAGGCAACTAGCCCAGCCGATGCGTCACCGCCACGACGACCACGCAAGCGTGGCGATGTGGATGACGACGCATCTCCTCCGCGAAGATCACGCGCCAGCGCCAGGGAACACTCACATACAGCGGAAGGCGCGACCAATGATGATGCCGATGCGTCACCACCACGACGTCAACGCGTGGAAGCTCCTTCCTCCTCTTCTACAGCTGTGGCAGCGGCGGATTCACGCATACCGAGCAGTGGGGACCACGAGGCGTTGCGTCATTCGTCTCCCAGTCGACGCCATCGCCATCGCGCTCGCTCGCGGTCGCCATCGTTTCGTGGTACAAGTCGTCGTCCACGCTCTTCCTCGCGGGATCGAGACCGTCGCCACCATCGTTCGTCGTCCAGGTATACGCGAAGACGTAGTCGCAGTCATAACCGGAGCCAAAGTCGTAGCCCACGCTATCGCAGTCACCACTCCCAGTCTCGCTCACACCGTACCCACCACGCGTCTGACAGCCGGACGCGGTCCGCGAGATCAAGATCACAGTCTCCACGTAGCCGTCGCCCTCGCAGTCACAGTCGCAGTCGCAGTCGCAATACTAGCGAGAGTCCTTCACGACGACGCTCCTCCACTGCATTCAGTCGAGAGAACCCACGCGAATCAACGTTATCACGGATAAATGCACCGCAAGAAACCTCGACACCGCCAGTAGTGGTAGCAGAGGCTGACGCCAAACCAAAAGCGGACTCGGTGGCGACACCAGCGCCAGCACCAGCGCAAACGTCTGTGGAAGACAAGTACAAGCCACGTGCTGGCTTGTTCACGGCGAGTGAATTTGCGGATGACCTCAAGCGCAAGACGGCCCAGAAGGATCTCATGCGTGGCGCCAAGAAGGAAGACCTGGGTCATAAGGCCGAGACCGTGTACCGGGACCGTAAGGGCCGGAAGCTGGATATGCTCAACGAGATGGTGCGCCAACAGGAGGTGCTGGCGGGCAAGAAGCAGCGTGAGCAAGAGGACAAGTACGAGTGGGGCACGGGCAAGGTGCAGAAGGAGGCCAAGCTGAGCCAACAGCAGCTGCTCGACAAGATGAAGAGCGCGCCGTTTGCACGGCGCGAGGATGACGCGGAGCTGGACCAAATGCGGCGTGAGCGAGTGCGCGCCTTTGATCCGATGCAGAGCAAGGTGTTTCAGGATGATGCACTGTTCAACGGCGAGGAGACCTCCAAACGCAGCAGCAAAAGCAAAAGTAAAAGCGGCAAGCACAAGGACAAGAAGAACAAGCCCAAGATGAAGACCAAATCGGGTAGCAAGCCCAAGTATGCGGGTCCGCCGGCCCCACCGAATCGCTTTGGCATCACGCCCGGGTACCGATGGGATGGGGTGGTGCGTGGCACAGCATGGGAGGAAAAAGTGATGCTGCGCCAAAACGCGCAGTCTGCCATGAGCGAGGAAGCATACAAATATGCCGTCGCGGATATGTAGACATGACGCGCTAGTGCTGGTTTGCTACTAGTATGTAGCTGCAATAATCGAATCGTGGCGTCACGAGATAATAGTCACGCGGATATGGAGTCGTTTTCGCGGTTCGGTTGCTTTTTGTTTTGTTTTGTTTTTGTTTGTCCGTTCAGAAGGCTGACTGCTATGGAGGTCTGTGTTTTCATCCATGGGGATCCGTGGTTGTACAGTAATCCGCTTGAGTGCAATGGAAAGACTACTTCTTCTGCGCATACAGCTCGAGTACGCGCTTGACGTCACGCTCGCAGCCCAGGAAGATCGGCGCGCGCTCGTGGATATCAGTGGGCACGAGGTCCAGCACACGCTGTGTGCCTGTGGTGGAGAGCCCACCTGCCTGCTCCACGATGAACGACATGGGGTTGGCCTCGTACAACAGACGCAACTTGCCCGTCTTGCTCTTCTTATCGGCCGGGTACATAAAGATACCTCCGTATAACAGGGTACGGTGCACATCCGAGACCATACTCCCAACGTAACGCGCCGCGTAGGGCTTGGCGGCATTCTTGCATTCGTCCACAAAGGCCCTCGTCACATCATCCCACAACGAGTAGTTGCCTTCATTGCACGAGTAAATCTGCACAAACATGACGCCATCCATTCCAGCCAAAGGTTAAGAGTCCATATTATATTCCGTCGTCACACCACCAGCAACCGTGATGCACCCAATGCATAGCCGTACCGTCTTGGGCTCATCCGGGATACGGATGTTGTTGTGCGAGAGGATAAAGGCACCAATGGTAGGGTCCAGCGTGAACCCGTGGACGCCGTTGCCCCACGTCAGCACGAGCTGCGTCGAACTACCGTACATACAGTACCCGGCCGCGACCAGCTTGTTACCTGGCTGCAAAATGTCCTTGAAACTATAGAGGTAACGGCAATGGCAATAGCAATAGCAATAGCAAAATGACAATGACAAATGATAATCAATTGTACCGCGGCGTCAGTCAGCAGTTAAAGCAAAGTCATCAGGCTCTCAAAGCACAGCATCAACGTTCAAATCAAGTACTACAACACGACGTACCCGCCCGTGGCATCCGGCTCGCGCTGGTAAATGGCAAAGATCGTGCCCGTGGACACGTTACAGTCAATGTTGGACGAGCCATCCAGCGGATCAAATGCGATGCAGTACTTGGCTGCGCATTTGAATAACAATAGGAATATGACCACATCACATACCCACCGCGCGGTCCGTTGGTAACCAGTCCCTCCCATTCCGTCCACGTTGCATAGTTGTTGCATTGCCAAGAGCCTCCATCCGACTCCAGGTCCTTCATAGCTAGCTACATCGTAGCTATTATAGCAACCAACGACATACACCCTCCACGTCACTACCATGCCATTCCGTACCTCCCGAGACACCCGTGGGGTCGACAATGATGGGCTCGGCGTTCTCTTCCGAGACCATGACCTCAATCTTGGTGGAAAACTTGAGCGCGTTGATAAAGATATCATTCGCGAGCAGGTCGAGCTTCTTGACGGCATCCCCCGTGGAGTTTTCAGAGCCATCCAGGCCGTACAGCCCCGTGAGCCCCGCGCGGCGCACGGCGCTGGCAATCACCTTGCAGGCCAGCTCAATGGACGAGAAGAGCAGGCAAAGGTCGGCATTGGTCTGGATCTCCTTCTCCGCGAGGATGAAGCGCGAGAGCGTCAGCGGGTTGGAGTGGTCCACCTGCGCAGCCATGATGAAGGAGTGGAGGGGGGGGGGGGGGG
>JAADWT010000995.1:0-12213 GCA_023336285.1 Pythium grandisporangium
CGGGTTGGTTGCGACTGTCTCCCTATACGGAGGACGGAGGCTATAGAGGCAGCCCCAGTGCATCACGTAGGTCAGACAAGTTCAGCTCTAGTGGCACCATTCCTCCATTTAGCCTGCACCGTATCAACACAAAGTCGGGTGCTATCTCTTGTTGACGGACATCTGCATCGTGTTGTTGCTGAAGATTATCGATGGATCGTAACTGTGCGAACGTTGGGTTGACGGGGTGACGATGGGTGGGTTTTCGGGCTGTCGTGCATGTGAGATGGCCCAGTAGGCCTGAGACGCCGGTCCAACCGCTTCATCCAGCGGCCGCTGGGATACGTGCTCATCAATGAGTGCCGCCGCCGTAGCAATACGACTTTCAGTAGCGCGCCTGATGGTTGTTGTCGCACCGACCTTCTGCACGTAGATGAACATATCTGGCTTGAATGATCCTTGCCTACAGTGGTGATGATAGTATTAGTTCTCATGCAACAAATTGATCGTTCGTTGGGTACTTACCCTGCTTTACGTTTAGCAGCAAGCTGCCAAACGGTCTTCAGTTGCAGCACTAATTCTTCATCGGATTCTGCCAAGCGCATGTACTTTGATTGTGGAGCGCTAGTCGTGGGTTTGAGCAGAATTGGGCCTTGGTCATGCCACACGATCTCCTTCATCTGGTCCACTTTGCTCTTCACTCTCGCTCTGAACCCGAGATAACCATCCTCAAGCGAGTTGCACCTCAATAACGGAGCCGTAACTTGTTCGACTGTTTCCATAGGGCTCCCCCACCTTGAGCGTCAATGCAGTCGTAATGATCGGCGGTAGCTCCATAGCTCCTGTCGCCTCTCTGTTTCGTTCTGTTTGGTCTGTATGAACTGTGCTGGAAGACATGAGCCCCCACTAACCAATGATTCCTGCTACTCCGCCGCTTAATTTTTAAGTGGGCATATCTTGGAATTAGGATGAAATTATTTGTGGATGCACACATTTAGCAACTGAATAAGATAGATTTACGTCAGAATGGACGAGGCAAAATATATGAAAGGCACAATAATAGCACTTTAATCATCTCCCCTGATTTACTTTCACGGGGGATGTCTGATAACAGGTTTTCTCGTATTCTTAGAACCCCCAAGGGTCATTGTCGTTGTCAGATACGATTGGCAATGCCGCTTCGCCTGGCTTGGTCACGAAGAACGTGTCATCACCAGGGAATGCAGTCATGGGCAAGCCCGCTGCGTCACTCATATCTGCTGTCAGTCGTTCCACCAGCGATGGTGCCCGCGCCTCGTCGCCGTCGTCTTCCATGTGCATTTGGTTGGGCATCTCGGCGGCGATCCATTTATCCAGACTGCCGCCGAGGATGATCGCTTGATCGTCATCAGCAAATGGATCCACGGGGACATCACGCGTGGAGGGGGGTTGTGTGGTGAAGACGCCGTGGTCCTGGTCCATCTGCACGTCCAGCGGCTTGTGCGGTGTTGCCGCCACCAGGCGGAGCTGGCCGTCGCCCGTCAGCATGGTCATCACCTGCGACGCGCAAGTCGACAGCTCTCTCACGTTGGCGGACGTGGAGCGCAGCTCACAGGACCCCGACCAGGACGGTGATAGCGATCGAGATGACGACGACGATGGCGGTGGTGCTGGTGACGGTGATAGTGCCGTCATAGTGAGTGTGGCGGTCACGACGTCGCCCCAGCGCGTGTGTGCCAAGAAGCAAATCTAATCACGAGTGAGGGAGAACAAGAAGGAAAGCACGGAGAGGGGGTCATCGATAGGCGGTTGAGATGCAAGCACTTCTTGGAGCGAACGCACCTGCGTGTGCATGGAGAGATCGACGAGCAGGTCGGTCACGACGACCACACGATCGCTTGTACGTCGAAGAAGGCGCTGCGCAAACGACAGCGGAGACGCCTTATCCTCACTGTCGTCCGCGTCACCGCTTGCAACCAAAATGGTCACGCGGTCGTCGGCGCTGTTGATATCACCACCACGATAGAATAAGCGTTAGAAAGTGGGCGAGAGTAGAATGTGTGAGGCGTGGTATGGCTTCATGAAAAAGAAAGAACGATGGTGGTGGATGGCGTACCACCGCCAAGCGGTCTGGAATTGGGCCGCCGTTACTTGGCACGAGCAGCATTGGAAAAGCACCTCCATGGGGACATGGAACGCGTCAGTCGGAGCAAGTCGGAGTGGCTGTGTGGATGGCTCACCCATGGCTAAAGGCATCTCGGCATCACCGTCGGGCTCGGACATCTCCTGGAATTCCAGCTGAAGGAAGAAACAGAGCGGCGCGAAGCGCTGCAGGCGGAAACGCTTCTCACCCTGTAGCACCGCAAACGGTGCGAGCCCCGAGGCGGTGGGCCCCGTCACGTCATGCGTACGAAGACAGAGATCGTTGGAGGCGTCGACACATTTCACAGCGCCGCGTGGCTGAATGCGGACTGTAAACGCCGTCATGGGCAGACTTGTGGTATTGCAGCTGCTGACACAGAGTGTGAAGGTATGCTCGTGACCGGCGCCTTCATCCTGACGATAGGAGACCCGCAGTGCGAACGGATCGGCGTTGCCCGTGAGCAGTTGCTCGTGACGAGGCCGCGACCACGACCGCGACGCCCTCACGAGCGGCGGTGCGTGGGGGAACAGCACACCTGCGTCAAACTGTGGTTGTAAGCTCATGCAGGCGCTTCGAGAATTGTCCACGCTCCAGGAGGACGGCGAGCAACGCATGGCCACGCTGTTGGCAGGCAATACACACAGTCACACAGACAGTCAGTCACACACGTGGGAAGAACAATGACCGAGAGGTGGGAAGGAGGCATCGTGAAATTCGTACATGAAGCTTCGGAGCGAGCCGTGGTGAGGAGCATCGTGACGAATGAACTGGTGCAGCTGGTTTAATGTTCGTGCCACAAAGTCGGCAGTGGTGTGTTGCGTATCCAGTGCGGCCAGCGCGGCGAGGCATTCCGTGAAGGCCGCCAACGTGGCCGGATCATGGTCACGGCCGTGAGCCACGTTCTCGTTCTCATCACTGCCGTCGCCAGTGGGTGCATGACGATCGCCCAGCCGCCCTCCATCCAGTGCCGACACGGCTGCGGCATCCACGTCTCGCGCTTCACGCTCATCGTCGGTGAGCGTCGTGAATGAACGCGCCAGCTCGGAGCGCACGAGCTCTACAATAATCGACAAAGGCACCACCTGGTAGCGTACATGGACATGGATTGCGAGCCACAACAACTGCACACGTATGGCTCGAGACACGATACGGGGCCATGTGTGCAGCACGTCGCTGTGGAAGAACTCGAGCGACTCACGAAGCGTGACCGAGGGGAATCGCACTAGTCGTTGGATGTGCTGTGTCAGCAACACCACATACGCGGTTCGGTCGGCAACGCTCGAGCTTTTGTCCTCGCGACCCGTACCGTCGGGGTGGTGGCTCCCCATCGATGCTGCTGTCAGCAATGGCAGGAAGCGTTGCAGTGCGATCAGCTGGAACACCTGCCGTTCGGGTGAGGCCGTCGGCTCCGCGTGAAGCGGTGTGCTAGTGGTGTCTGGTGCGACGAGGGACCGGATGAGGGCTTGAAATAGGAGATGTTGGGACCGTGTGGAGAGCGAACGCTGCGGACTGCAGGGAAAAAGCTCATGAAGCGAGCAAATCGACTCGAACAGCAGGAATTCACGAGATACCAGTACGCGTTCACAGATATCGTCCATGAGGCGATGTAGCAGCAACTTGCGGTCCCTGTGGATGTGTACCATTGCCGTAATGGAAATCCCAGCCAGTCAGCCAAACAACAACAGCAACGACAAACAAACAAGAGTAACCCAGAAGGATACCGTCAGCTCTCCACTCAGACCACAAAGTAGAGTATCTCGTGGCTGGCCTAAGGAAGAGGTACGTACGACTCGCTATCCGTGCGAAGAAGCGCGTGCACCACGCGAGGGAATAGTGTAAGGCAGTCCGTGCTATTCACCACCCACGCGAACGTCTTGACCAGTAACTGGGTCATCTCGAGCTTGACGACACGGGACGACTGATAGGCGCACTGCGCGATCAGACAGCGAACGAGTATGGGGGCGGCATGCTGCCGCGTGAGGCGCTGCAATGGGTGTGACAGCAGCAGGAACACGGCGCGACAAAGCTCAGCGCGCTGCGAGAGAGACGCTTTGTGCTTCAGTAGAGGCAGCAACCACGCATCGAGCACAGTAGTAGCCGCGAGTTGATCGATCCGCACGCTCTTGGTGGTGACCCGTGCATGGTCCTCTTGGTCGTCATCCTCGTCGTCGTTCTCTTCCGTCCGTTGGCGCGGTAGCGAGTCGATGGTTAACAGGGGCACGCTGACACCGGGGCATTGTGCGCCAGAGCGCTCCATCATCATGAAGAGCAGCGACGCGAGCCACCATGAGGCATTCACTTGACCCTGGATCGGTAGACCCTGCGCGTTGGCCACAAGAAGAAGGATACGAGGCGACGCCTCCTTGAACATGGCTGCCGCGAGATCATTTGCCGCCGAGCAATCGCTCCCACCACTTCGTGATGCCTGCCGCAATTCTTCCTTGAGCGCAACCATCCGAGACGTTTGCGCGAACAGCATTCGCATGGCAGCAAATGCAGCGCTCGCGACTTCTGGTGACGATGGGGTATCACTGCCTACCATTGTTGCTGTCGATGTGTCCGTAGACGTGGAAATGAACATGCCACTTAATGCTGGAGCCTCCACTGCTAGCAGACAGCGAAAGATGAGTTTCCAGACGTCCACAAGGATGGTGGCTACGTCCTGTTGGCACATGACGCGCGCCTCGTGGGATTCAAGCGGAAAGGCGAACATCCCGTCATGTTGCGTCAGCTGCACGGCGGCTGCCAGAGTGACCCGAGCCAGTGACGCGACCGCGATGCACCGCACGTCGTTCTGCGCGTGCTGTAATACGGAGCGCAGGCGATTCATGGGCTCCTTGTCCGGTGTCACGAGTACACCCAACACGAGCGGTATTGGAATCCGCTCCAGGACGGGCAATGCATGCACGAGCACACTATTTGCAGGTGGCGATGCAGATGCACCCGCCATCTCGGCCAGAATGGATTTGAGCAAGAGCTGGAAGATCTCGTGGGTTGCGCACGATGGCGCACAGCTTGCGAGTCGAAATGCTGCGATCTTCATCTCGGCGCTGGTCTCGGGCTGCAGACACTCGTTCAGGATGTCGTGGTAGTCGCGCCGCCCCAGCGCATGCCTCTTGATCGCCACGAGTTGTAGCATCTTGTACACCTTGGCCAGCGCCTTCTTGCTGCTGGCGGTCGTCGGCTCTCCCCCACCGCCATTGCTGTTGCCTCCGCCATTATTGCTCTCCATGGTTTTACGATAGATGAAACAAACGACTGTGAATGGCCTGAAGGAGGTGAACGACCTTTCAAGATCCTGCATACACGTGGGCATTTGGGAATTTGGGAACAACAGGGACCATTAGATTTCGTCAAAATCAAAATGAAAGGATGGAAAGAATGGCTTAGGGGTGTGCAGTATGTATGCGGGGGATACATTAATCCGGATGTAGTCGACGCCTATTAATTAGCAGAGGAATGAGTCAGTCGCCCATGTGTGTGGGGCCATCGTGTCGATTCGGGCACTGAACTCGTCGTCTGTGAGACGCTCGTTGATCGGTGTCACGAATTCGTAGCTGCTAAACACAGGGCCTGCGTACATGGTCTGATTCACCACGAAGAACCCACAATTCACATCTCCAACGCCCAGATGAAGCACACCACCGGGATCGCCGTGCTCAACCGAAGGTGTGTCAGTGTGCGCATCTGCAACAATATGGTCGCGCTTACCAGAGTCCTCTCGACTTGTGTAAAAAAGGCGAGGGTACCAACCCAAATAGCGAGATCCACCACTTCCGAAGCGTTCTTCCATCACGGTCTTGAGAAAGTCAACCTGCTCTTCGTTTAATTCGCTTTGCTCCGACTGCACACTGGAAATCACATGCAGTTTTTGCATAATCTCCCCGAATTCCGTGAAAAAATCCTTCCCCTTAAAGTAGAAATCGGATGTTTTGGTGGTGATGTCGAGCTCTTCCAAGTCCGCCACTATCTGCACACAGCGCTCTGCCACTTGTTGCATTCGCGCCCAAAATGCTGGATACGGATCCACGTACCCGGCAGCATATTCGCATCGCGTACCCATCGTGAAACTTTGCTTTGCATACAGCAACGTATCGTGGCGAAGTTGCGTGAACGAAGCGAGTTGTGTGTTCATCTGCCGGAGCTGCCACGCTTTCGACTGAAACACTGGCTCCTTGGTACTGCTAGAGCGCGACAGCTCACGAAGTGCTAGGATCCACAATGTGCTTAAACTGGCCTTGTCTGTTTCAACTCTATCCAATTCCTCGTCCACTAAGCGGCGCAATGCCATCAAGTTGGACGCGAACGGTACCCCATCACGAAATTTCACAAAACTGGGATCGTTCGAGGACATCGTCATTCGCTTCGAGATTTCTTCGCTCGCGACATCGTTGCTCAACATCGCAAAGGCTGCGTCCACTGCACTTGGAAGTCGTCGAATCACCTTGTCATCTTCGTGAAGCACTTGATCATAAACAAGTTTGGAAAACACGAATGCACTCCAGACGAATTGCTGACCAAGTAGTGCAAACGAAGTCGGCAATACCGTTGGTGTCGATGGCGACATCATTGCTGAGAGTGACTCTTGATGCGGGTGTCCAGCAATGGCTTGAGTGCCATGACCCCTTTCGGCAATTTTCTTCTGTAGCGTCAGCAGTTCCGTTTCAGAGCTTTGCCCACTCACGTAGATTCCTATCAAGTCGATATCGTCCGGGAACATGGCATTCAGTTGAATTGGAGTCATCGAATCAGCGCCACTACCGTCTCCGGCGATGGACGAGACGATGCCATCAAAAGACTTGACGCGCTTCATTTGTTCCGCCGCACGCAGAATATGCACGAGCGCAATGGCGCACTGCAGCTGATACCGATCGACTGCGGCATCTTCTCCCCCATTGACACGAAAATCGATCGTACCCACCCATGTCAACGCCTGAAAGTACTTGCGCAGTTGTTCAGACTTGGTGTAATGCCCACGCGGCTTCAACAACGAAAAATCAACCATACGACGTGCCCCCATCATCTTCACCTCGGCCATGGCCCCGGCTTGAATGGTTTCCCACATCGCACACACCCGGGCCTTGTTTTCTTCCACGCCGACTGCCATGCCGCCATCCAAGAGCCCCAGTGAGATGACCAAGAAGAGGTCAAGGTCCAGCAGCACCGATTTCAGGTCGGCGTTCGAATCAGCGATGGCGGTTTGGTAGAGCTTGCCACACACGTCAAGGGATTGCTGCAAAACTGTGTGTAGCATCGGTAGCAGTGCCGTTTTCTCCAACTCAAGAAGGAATGCGTCAAAGCTGCGATGCCACGCGTGGAGCACTGAATCCGTCGTGATATATACGGGCATATCATCGGAATACAGTTGATAGTACAATTCGGCAAAGCTCTTCGTCTGGAGGCGTTGCGAAACCACAAAGCCGAGCGATTGCAGGCGCGCACGCTCCTCGTCTTGCAGGCGAAAGTCAAAGCGCCGCTGACGCTTCAGCTCGTGATGCACCGACGATTCCAGGATCTCATCCACGTACTCTTGCCCATGCTCCTGCACAGCCGCTTGCCGCTGACTCGCCACTTGTTGGTTGGCGTCTTGCGGATCGCACGTAAAATCCGCGTAAAACTTGCAGTTTTCAAGTGAGAGCGGCGGCACTTTGGGCGCAGAGACTGCCACCGGCGGGTACATGCGCACAAGGTCCTCGGCTGTATGCACGGTGCCCTGTTTGCGCAACGCCGCCTCGTACGCCGCCGTCATATTCGTTGCCGCGCGCACCATTCTCCTCGTTCCTCGGATGATCGACCTGGTTGCTGGTTTGCTTATTCTTTGGATTGTGAGTGAGAGTGAGAGGGTGAAGTTGAGGGAGAGTCTGCGTCACGAGAATGACGGGCATCACCTCAATCGATCATCATTCCACCCGCGATCCACAGTTCGTGTCATTGAATCAGTACATTGGTGGGAGGGGACCCCTCCCACCGTTAACCCCTCCGAGGGGTTAACTGTATCGTATACTGACCGCTACCTCAAGCGTATAGTGTACACTCTGCTTGAAGTGCAAACGAGAGAAAATCGCTAAAATCGAGATAAATCCGCTTCAGGATCTACAGTAGCGTCGCCACGGATGCCGCGTCGACCACGCGTACGTGTGCATGGCGGTGGCAGCGTCACAAAGACGGATGGAGCATACTCGCCTGACCGATCCATCTTAGTGCGACCACAGTTCCCTAGTCGACACCGTCATGCACTATAGGATGCTTCCTTTTCTCATTATCTCTAACAGGTGCATTGCCGGCCACGTTATTCTCAGCACTGGTGGTTTGGCCAACCCGTCGCGCCTCGTGGCCTTCTCTCCGTTCATTACAGATCTTTCCGTACTTCGCCTGGTCTTGCACTCCATGCCACACGACGCTGCCCAAGAGCACAATCGATTACGGATACTAAGACGCAGGTCTCCCTCCCCTCCTCGCCACCAGCAATGACCTCGGATATGCTCCATGCGCTGCAGACAGCTGCCAGTCGTGGCGATCTCATGGCTTTACGCGATAGCTTTACTCAGCCCGAGATGCTAGCACACGTGCAAGCCGTGGACGCGCAGATCCCGGAGGACGTCGTTCCGATGCAAGGTGAGGTGTACTGCACCGATGCATGGTACACCATCCCCGGCTCGTACGAATTGCTCTTTGACCGCATCATTGACCGGCAGCAGGACCACATCCTGGAGTGGTTTTTCACATCCTCCCCGCCATGCACCTTGCTGGTCTCGCAAGCGACTGCAGTGCCGTGGTGCCTGCGCAAGACACTCGTCTATCTGCTAGACTACGTCGCCGTGGGCACCGTGCTGCAGAATCAGGTGATGATGCTCGAGATTCTGCTTAACTCCACCGTGTTTCAGCACGAGTTAAGTGCCGCCTCCCAGCACGAGCTGCTGACTCGCCTCATGGTATTGGCGGCATCTTCTCAACACGCGATACTTGTGCACGTACTGATTGCGCATGGCGCTGATGTGAATGGCACGCATCACGTCGACTGGGAACCCTCGCCACTGGTCAGTGCCGTGCGAGAAAGCCCCGCCGCTGGTGTGATGGCGCAGCTCTTGATCCATCAAGGGGCCGATGTGCTGGGTGATCGATGGGCGCTGTTTTATGCCGCGGGCGAGGGCAAGGTCGACGCCGTTGACACGCTCCTTCGCCATGGTGCAGATCCTCGACTGCGAGGACGAGATGATGCGTGGCCGTATGGATTCTCCGCGCTCCACAGCGCCGCCAAGGAAGGTCACCACGATGTGATCGAGCTCTTGCTCACCAAGGGCTACGCCGACGTGGATGTCCGTGATCGATTGGGCGCGAGCCCGATGCTGGTGGCAGCACGAGAAGCGTGGGGGTTTGAGGCCACCGCCGAGGCCTCACAGACACAAGTGGTGGAGGTCCTGCTGCGCCATGGTGCAAATATTCACCTCCGGGATGACCGAGGCATGACGGCGTTACTGAGCGCCACGGCGATGACGAACGTTGGGGTGATGCAACTGCTCTTGATGCGCGGTGCCGATCCGAATGCCCCCATGAGCGACGGCATTTCGCCGCTTTACTTCCTTGCTACCTTCCGTGGGCGATCACATCACACTCTGCAGGCGCTACGAGTGTTGGTGCGATATGGTGGCGATCTATCTAAACCAGTGCTAACGAGGGGGACACCTTACCAACGACTGATGCAGGATGAAATCGGTCGGAAGTGGGCCAAGCGGCTTATACGAAAGGTGTCATAGTGCAATGATAATCATCGTACCATGAACTGCCGCAACAACAAATTCCATCACGCTGAGATTTCAGAAGATCGATCAGTAGCAAGGAAGGGGGAGGGTATTTGCGCGCTCTGTACATTGCAAAAAAACCTAGCTACAGTAGTTGTGCCCTCAACTTCATTGGACTCGAAGTACACACTTTGACTCGCCTACTATGTCTCCTTATCGTATGAGATGCACGACCGTGTTCACTACGTATGGTTGGCCCATAACTTTCAGCGTAAGGTCGATATCGAAATCATACAACGCCAATGTGGCGGGTACCGACTCGGATTTATTGTAAGATGAGTGATGAGGAGGAGAAGGAGGTGTACTGACTATATCGCTGACGTTCGTGGACGATCTCGCCAGATATTCGAGTCGCTGCAAGAGTGCTGGTACACCTTACTACACGTATCGACAAATGTGCAGTGACCGATACGGAGAGAAATGGGTCAATCGACTCATACTGCAGCAAAACAAGCGACTTGGTGGCACGAAGCACGGTGAACGTAGCCGATAAGCGAGAGTTCTGCCGGTTTGACCAGACCCCACTCAATTCCAGGGTGTAACCATGTTGGATCGACCATGTGTAGCCATGTTGAAACGGCGCCAACTGTTACGACCATGATGTTTGAACGCTTAGCGACAGTAACGTCAAGTGGATCACATGTAACAGGTAGAACTTAGCCCCGTAGCCGTTACGAACGCTTACATGTTTATGACGTGTGGAGGTGAATGCGAATGTGAACATGAACAAGATCAACAGATGGCCATCGTGCTCTTGCTCTGCCGCCGCCGCCGGTTCTTCATGCGCGGCGGAGGATGCATATCACTCATTCCGCAACTTGCTGTCTACTACCCAGCGAGAGCAACACCAACCACCACACCGACACCAACGTCTTCCTGAGTTCACCGCCGCCATGGCGTCACCCGCTACCCCACCGCTCGCCAAGAAGCGCTTCCCGAAGAACGCGCGATACCCGGATGAGTTCCTGCGCAAGGTGCCAAAGACGGATCTTCACTGCCACCTGGATGGCTGCCTGCGCCCCGAGACCCTGATCGAGCTGGCGCAGGAGCAGGGTGTCACGCTGCCCACGTACGACCGCCAGGAACTCAACTCGTGTGTGTTCAAGGAGACCTACAACAACCTCGAGGAATACCTCATGTGCTTCTCCTACGCGTCAGCCGTGCTGCGCTCCGCCTCGGCACTTGAGCGCGTGGCCTACGAGCTGGCATGCGACCAGTACTCGCTGGGTGTGCGCTACTTTGAGACGCGGTTTGCGCCCCAACTGAACGCCGTGCCGGGGGAGTTGCCACTGGAAGAGGTTTTGCTCAGCGTCCACCGCGGGCTGTTGCGCGCCACGAACGAATTCAATGCGCAGGACGAGGACGTGGTCAGCGGACTGGCGCCGCGGTTCGCGTACGGCATCATCGTCTGTGCCATGCGCTTCTTCACGGCCGAGTTCTCGCCCTACTACAAGCAGTTTTGCGAGGTGCACCACTGCGAGGACGCGCACCGCCTGTACGGACTGGCGTCCATGGCGCTGGTCACGCAGGCGTTCCAGGTGAAGGAAGCCCACGGCGTGCCCATCGTGGCGCTGGACATCGCCGGCGCCGAGCGCGGGTACCCGGCCCATGACCACAAGGAGGCGTACGCGTTTGCGCACAAGAAGTTCCTGCACAAGACCGTGCACGCGGGCGAAGGATACGGGCCGGAAAGCATCTTTGAGGCCATCACGGACCTGCACGCTGAGCGCATTGGCCACGGCTTCCACCTCTTCCACCACGACGCCATCGAGAAGGACGGCATGGACGACGCGCAGAAGCAGCAGTACTGCCACGACCTCGTGCAGTTCATTGGCAACACGCGCACATGTATCGAGGTCTGCCTCTCGAGCAATCTGCAGACCGTGCCGGAGATGCAGCAGGACGTGTCGGCGCATCCGATCCGGCAGATGATCGACAACAAGCTGGCCGTGAGCCTGTGCACGGACAACTGCACGGTGTCGCACACCAACATGTTCTTGGAGGTGCGACTCGCGTGTGACGCGTTCCTGCTGTCCCCGCGGGAGCTGCGTCGCATCCTCATCACGGGCTTCAAGCGCTCGTTCATGGCCGGTGAGTACCGTGCCAAGCGGCAGTACAACCACCACGTGATTGACTACTTCAACCACCTCGTCAAGGAGTTTAACGTCGCCGGCTTTGAGGAGCTGGGCGGTCACGAGGCGGGGGATGGCGAGGATGCCGAGTAAGTGGGAGCGTTCTGCTCTTTCCGACATGGAGAAGCCATTTTAGAGAGGAAGCAAGCAAGGGCGGCTTCAGTAATAGACGCGCCATGTC
>JAADWT010000996.1:0-12182 GCA_023336285.1 Pythium grandisporangium
AGATGGATGGATCTTATCTACCTAGACATGGGCATTGGGAGAAACAGACTAGCTGATTGACTGTGCGAACCATGCGCCGTTTCGTTGTTGGTGTGTTTTTTGTTTTTGCTTTTTTTTGCAGGACCATGGCGAATCATTGGATGCCTCGGGCGAGGACCGCGCCGAGGAGAAGGCGACAAACGATGAAGTAGAGACCGCGGCTGCGGCACCGGGAACTGTGCCCAATGGTGGAGGCAACGACGACACTGCCGAGACGAAGACGGAGGCAGCACAGCCCGAGGAGCAGGTGGTGGCACCAGAAGCGACCACAACCGGCACAAGCACAAGCACAAGTAGTGGGTTTGGTGGGTTTTCCTCGTTTGGCGGCTTTGGCGGCTTCTCCAGTAGTAGCAGCGCGACGGGCTCTGGGTTTGCGAGCTTTGCAGCCACGGCTTCAACGTCATCGTTTTCGTCTACGTCTACGTCGACAGCTTCGATGAGCACGGGCTTTGGTACGTTGGCCTCCGCAGACGCGGACGTGGAAGGTTTTGGCAAACGCGCAGAGGAGAGTCCCGAGGAGGAGCCCGTGTTCACACCCGTGGCCACCCTCACAGAAGTCGAGGTACGCACTCGTGTGTACCAAACGTACTCATCTTGTCAGGCGCAATCGATTGGTGCTCGCTTATTTTTCTTTTCTGAAACCCTCTGCTCTCATCGCATTCATCCTGGGCGGTGCTGTATTCATCAAATGCTGAGTTTGATTTTTTTGGGTTTTGATTTTGATTGTTGATTTAAATTTGAGCAGCTTGAGAATGGTGAAGAGGGTGAAACCATCTTGATCGAGGTATAACCGCTTTCAGCACGGTGCTTTGGATCACGCAGGTTCTCCTGTGGCTCAGTGGGTGCTTACATTTTTGTTGTTGAATGAACTTGCTGCCTGCCGTTAGAAACGCGCCAAGCTCTTCAAGGTCGTGAACAAGGACTTTGTCGAGGTTGGCATTGGGCCGTTCCGCTTGCTGCGCCCCAAAGCAGCACAGGAAGAAGCTGCCGCCAAGGCCAGTGCGCGGTTTGTGATGCGGCGCGAGTCGTACCCACGGGGACCGGGCACCAAGTTGCTCCTGAACGCACGCGTGAGTGCGTGTGTGTCGTGTCTCAAGAAATCCGAGAAGACGCTCATGCTCATCGTGGTGGAACCCGTGAGCAGTGAAGAGGAAGACCACGCGACCAACAAGATCAAGACGGCCGCGTACCTGCTACGAGTCGCATCCCCCGAGGACCTGGACGCAATGCAATCCTCCATTAAGGCCTTGCTGCCCCCGCATACCACCACCTCTTGAAGAAAGAGTCCGTAGCCCCTCCCCCACCCACCCACACATAGTATCAACGCGGGACCAATTCAAGTTGTCCGTTTTCGCCAACGAGTTGTTCGTCTTTGGGTTTTGATTTGGTCACGTAAATTGCCTTCTCTGTTTTTGTTTGTTTACGGACCTGCAAAGTCGACCTGAATATCCAGGTCGGACCTGAATGCCCAGCTAACAAGCCACACTTTGTTTCGGTAAGTAACATGAGGTCTGTTATCAACTGTCTGGAGACCAACAAATTGGTCACTGTGTTCATAACACCGCCACGGTATACAGTGTAATTACCTCGTGGGGCCCACTGGTATTTACGGAATGGTTGGCCAGCCGCGTAAAAGCGCGGGAACCGTTAGGACCGCACAAAACCGCCATGCCATCGTCGCCGTCGCCGCATTGGAGAGGTCTCATTTCCAGACTTCCCGTTTGTCGGCGATTGACTCCATTCCTGACCCAACAAACCGGAACGATATGCAGTGATCAGCAGGATTACCGGCCGACCGCCGTCGAAACGATGAACAGAGCTACGTGAGAGTGATCGACATCGTGCACGGCGTTGGCGTTCGCTGGATCCATGAGTGTGGGTATATACGCGTTGCATTTGTCTTTTCTTTTATTATTGAGTGATGTGGCAATGAAGAAGAACAAGCTCCCTCTTCCTACAAGCAAAATCCTTTGCGGTGAGGAAAAGCTGCATTCCGGAATCATATTGCATTTCCGAGCCCATCAGCGATAGCTGTTATGCTTGTCTTGTCCGCGTGTGTGCGTAACTGTATGTGTTTGGTATGCGTATGATTTTGTATATATTATTCTTTTTGGGGAATGCGATGATGCAACTTTTGACTGAGGTGGCTTGAACCAACTAGCCGTGAAGATTCAAAGATATTCACTATCACCCATAAAATGAGCATTCCCCCCCCACTCATTCTTCGTAGTGCTTGGCATGTGTATGTATGCATGTATGTCTGTGTATGTGTGAGCGTTTGCATTAGAGGGACGGGAGGATGACGACATACTTTGGTCCGTGTTCTTGATTCGCGTAATCGCGATGAAATCAACCAAAGTACTGACCGTTCTGGTGCATTTTTTTACATATATTTTTGTTTTGCCAATGTATGTAAGTGTGTGTGTTGCTTCGTAGTACTCCACGCCGGCAATGTCATGCGACGTGGTCGGAGGTGCCCACTATGGCTTTGCTTGTGCTCCTTCATGAGGGTGGTGTCGCATGGGATTCGTGTATCGTTGAGTGTGTGGCTTGCGCTGAAAAGTTCGAGTTGTGCATCCTTCGTTGCGTGTACTGTGTGGTGTCAGTTCTTGTGCGGAAGGATGAGTACTGTCGGGTGTTCTCTGGCCATTTTGGTTGCATCTTGTAATTGGACCCGGTACTTTTTTTCAGAAGCAAGAGTAATGATGGCCACCTCTCGGGGTGGGTGTTGGGGCGAACTTTCTACGGATTCCATTGCTGTGACGGCCTCTGGGTGTAGCTACGAGCTTGCTTGTAGTGAACCCGGTGGTCTTCTCCGTCCAGTGGAATCAACAGAGTTGCTGCCATTCCGATTCTTATTGAGTGTATCAATGCGTGTATGTTGTATGCTGTTCATGGAGTGTTTGGTTGATTGAAAGGGATTGTTGGTGATTAAAATCTTCATGCACCACTCTGATATGGGGAAGCTCCTCGTGGGTGGACTCGGATGTGGATAAAACCTACACCATTTTTTTTAGATGAAACAATCCTCTTTCTGCATTCGGCTTTTGTGTGTGAGTTCTGCTTGGTGTGACTGTGGTTTTGGATGGTGTCGTCGTGGCTTGATCGTCATGGAGTTGCTGATGATTATTTATCATTTACACCGAATCACCCTTTTGCTCCCTTGCGGAGAATCGTGTGGAATATACACCTGTGTTGATGAAGCAATTCTGTATGCCTGTTTGTATCGTTTTGTATTTGCTTGTTTGCCGGCTTGCCTTGTGCGCTTGCGTTGGTGTCGTGGGACGAACCGAAAGGATGAGATCATATTGTTTTTGGATTCCCCTTCTTGATTTTCCGTGAAGAGCATCCAACCTTCTGATCGGTTCTGTTCTCTCGGTCCTTACGTGTGCGTGAGTAGGTAGCTGTTGATGTTGCTGTGCCTGCCTGCTTGAATGTGGAGAACGATGATTATAATATCCTTTACAGACCTGTTCTGAACCATACATGTGGATACACTAACATGCATCACCATATGAGTTCTCCATTGTATTCGCTTTTCAATATGCATTGCATGCCGATTGCTTTCTTTTGTCCATGTTTAATTTGCTTTGCTTAGCTAGGGACGATGATTAAAATCTTTATCCATTACAGACCTGTTCTGAATTTACAACATGTGGATACACCTTACATGCATCACCATATGAGTCCTCACAAATACAAAGCTCGTTCGCTTTCATTTTTCTTTGCACCTCTCATCACCGTCAAATTCTCGTTTGACAGTATTGGTCCCCATTCGATTTGACGCGGGCTGGCTTCTCAATTGTTATCAGGAACGGAGGCAGCCTGATGGTGATCGGTCTGTCGTACCTTGATAATCGACAACGTAGGCTGTCCTCCAATACTACGAGTGTTCGCGGACGGTTCGTCGCGGTCGTGGTGATTCACACCGCGGCCAAACAGTAGATGCAGCCAACATCCATAGAGAATGATGAGAACCACCCAGATTCAAAGATATCGACCATACCAGTTGGACCTCCTCTCTTGCCCTGGGAGAGCCTTCAGACGTTCTCACTCGTCGTCGGCGTATACCTTCGCCCAGGTCCATGGAAGCTGCGTTTCCGTGGTGACGTGTCAGCGCCATCGGAACGCAAGTCGTCGTGACTACGACTGCGACCAGACGGCGTCGTGGACACGGCGTCCACATTTGCGACCAGGGCACTACCATTCACCGCCACATTTACTGCTGGCAGCAGGTTTGAGGACGACGCTGCACCACCTCCACCACGCCCACCCTCTCCGCCTTCACCACTGAGATCTAGAGTCATTTCTAGAGAACCAGGAGTTGTCGATAGAGCCTCTGGTGCTCGATCAGGACCTCCTATCTCTGCGGGCTGAGGGGTTGCTGGCGATGGTGAGGAGGACGGCGACGGCGAGGTCGACGGCGAGGAAGCCCTGCCAACCGCCACGGCATCTGCCTGGGCGTTTCTAGCCGCCGCCAATGCGAGCGCGTCGATGATGAGCGTTCTTGCACGTTGATAATCCATCGGGTCTAGCGAATACAGATCCTCCGCTGCGGTTCCGCGCTCCAGGTACCGACCGAGCGCGGCCAAATCGCTTGTGCGCCAAATCAGGGCCGCGATGTCGCTCTTGAGCACGGCAAACTCGTGACTGGGTAGTGCGCGCTGAGCGAGTCGCAAGAGTTCAAAGGCTTGCACGGCGTCACGCAGCGCATCCAGGCGCAACGTCTCGACGGGGAATCCGTCCAGGCCGGGAAGCACAAAATACATGTCCCCTACGCGCCACGATGGACTGCGCCAGCGCAGGGATTCCCAGGGCTTGGAGGGCCAGAGACAGAAGTTCCAACGCAAAAAACCATCCAATTCCAGGAAGAAGGTGAGGAACCCAACCAGCACACCCTCCACCAACGGGGACGACACAAACTGGTTTGGGTAGCTTGGTCCACAGCACACGTACCAGCAAAACTTGCCCTTCTTGGCGTGAATCTGTGCCTTCCAACGACGTGTCACCTCGAGGTCTGCGCATACCAGTGGGAACAGCGGTACAACGTCCACGACCTGGCGCGGCGCATAGTTGAGAAAATCGAGATGGTTGAGTGCAACCTTGACCTGAAAGCGTGGTGCCGCTCGTTCCAGGAAGCCCATCTGTGCGTAAAAGAGCGCCACGTCGCTGGGCTCATCGGCACAGACACGCACACGGTCCACGATGCCCCGCGCGATGCAGTGCTCGTAGAGAAGCTGGATCACGCGTTCTACCTCAGAGAGCTTGGTTAGAAAACGGAAGCGCTGCGTTGGACGGTGGAAGCAGCGAATGCGCCAGGAATCCAGCGGCGCGTTGGACATAGACTCGTGTCGCGTGGTGGCTTCTTGTTGGTCATCTGCGTTGGCCTGCGGAACCGAGAGCGGTGGTGGTAGCGGAGAACCCGGCACAGGATTGGAAAACGAGGGCGCTGTCGATGCCGTTGCAGCTCTGATGGATGACGCGGTGGCTTCATCCACGGGCGAGCCAAAGCCATGCGCTGGGTCGCGCCAGATCGAGAGAATACCGAAGATCTCAATCTCCGCGGCCATGTGATGCTTTTCCGCCAGCGCCAGCAGACGGTCAAAATGCTGGAAATCCACCATCAACTCAGTCTCTCCATGCACATGACCGTCGTTCTCGGTGGCCACGGCCTGTTCGTACACGTGAAGCACGGCGTGTTCATAGAGCGCCGATGGATACTGCCTCTCGCCGTAGCACTGCTGACCAGCCCACGGGGTCTCCGTGGCCACGACGGTGAGGCATTTCTGCCCCAACTGCGCCAATATGGCAAAATACCGATCAATCAACGCGAAATGCGCATCCCCCCAGAGCTTGACACGGTGCGCACGCGCGATCGAGGTGACATGCTGCCACAGATCCATGTGGAATGCCCAGTCCTGCGGCTTGGGCAGCGACACGGGCGCAACGCGGAGATGCACGGTGGTGCGCCAGCTCAAGACTTCATCGCAAAAGCCGGCGTGCTGCGTGAACACGTACACGGGTACCTCGTAATTACCCGGCGTGGCCTTGTCCGATACCCGCACGCGGATGTACACGGCCTGTTCCAGCATCACCTGGTCGGCGACCTCGCGTGACTCGAGCATTTCCATCACCTGTTCTCCTCGCTCGTCACAGACGTACCCGACAAGGAAAACTTCCAAGTGAATGGCCTGTGGCAGGTACGCGGATTGCACCTGCACGCGGCAGCGCGGAGTGTGGCCCTCGGCCAGCAGCCAATGTGTATCCGGTGACGTGAGCACGAGGCACGGTGCACTGCTGAGGATGCGAAGCTGCGTGGCTACCACCTCGTTCTGCACGGCCACGAGGTGCACGCCCTCGCCCTCCACGTGGGTGCCCTCCTTCCCCCACGGCACCGACGCGCCATGCAATTGCTGTTGCTGTTGTTGTTGCGGTGGCTGTTGTTGCGGAGCATTGGCCTCGCCAAAGATCTCGGGCGCAGGCGTCGTGCGTAATACGCTCTTGGACATGGCTGGCGCGAATGATGCATGCAGACGCATGGCGGACTGGCCCGCGACTGCATTGGAAGCCACATGCGCACGTGGCGAGGATGCCGCTGCGGTAATGGCATCGCCGTGGTCAATCCCCTGCTGTTGCTGTTGCTGCTGCTGTTGTTGCGGCTGTGGACCGCCATCCTCCTCCTCCTGCGCGAGTAGCTCCATGGTATCCTCATCCAGGTCCACGTCGCCGTAGGCTCCGCTGTACACGTGGCGATCAGGCGAGCGCATGAGCGAGGCATCGCCTTCCTGGTGGCGCACCAGCGATTCGCGGTCGTCAATCTCCAGCGAGGAAGTCTCGGACATGGCGTCACCGACATCCACGTCGTCCTCGTTCTCGGCATTGGCATCGTCATCGTCGTCGCCGCCGTCCTCGTCCTCGGCCGACATGGACGTGTCACCATCCTCTTGTCGCATCGACGCCGATGCCGCTGCGTTGCCATCAGTGCGTGTATCCGCGTCGGTGCGTGGCAACGATGAGGATGAAGATGGCTGCATGTTGCTATGGATATGAAAAGGCTTCCTCGCGCGTGTGCCCTGCGCAAGATGCTCGCGTTTTCGATAGTGAGCCAATGCGAGCTTCCACGGCAGCTTTCCAAGCGCAGAGTGAAGGTCAGACGGGGGGGGGTATTTACCGTAGCCCCTCAAAACACAGAGCCGCTCGCCGGATAACACTGGACGCGTATACTGTATAGACGTGCTGCTTCAACATGGGACATGTGTATATTTGAGTGATTGCGGATCACGAACTTAGGAGAGGGTATAGATATGTGTACCCATCCTCTGAACCACGAACATGAAGAGGAAGGAGAGACTGAGTGACGGCAAAAATGCTCCGTCAGCATGAGATTGAGCTCTTCCACGATCCGATAACAGCACAGGCCTACGTACGTCGTGTGGTGCGAACTGGAACACACATAGGCGGTGCTTGTGGAAACACGACGGCGTGTCGATCGTCACTGTGTTTGTGTGGGTCCTCATGCTGTGGAACAGGTGTTCGCTCGCTGGATGACCCTCTGGCTGTGTGTGATCAAGGAGGGTGGGCCAGGTTTCCACACGGGTTGTGGCGCAGGCACTGTCCTATCTAACTGGGCTGTCCTAAGAATGCTAATAAAATGAGTTGTCTGTTCGGGTCCGTTTCTTCACGATAGACGGGTGGGTTGAAAACATCCCCCGAGTTTCCCTAAGAGCCCTCCGACTATCACTGTACATTTCCTGTTCTTTATGAGATCTTCTTGGGAATGTAGCTCCACGAGCTCCTCCCAGTGCTCGCATCCCCTGAAAGTCGCGCTCGTGGCGCAGCGCCGTCACGATGGCGTCCAGCGCCTATTCGTCCAGGACATACAGCACACGCCCCACCACGTGCTGCAGATGGCTCTAAACCTGTGCATGCACTGCCAGTCAAACAATGCTTGTGGTCCGTACACTAGTTGATGATTGGCGGAGAATCGTTCGAATTTATATATTCAGCCAATCAAAACAAGTCAATGTGGATCGAAGGCGTTCCTTGGTTTTGCTTGTTTGACAACGATGCAAAGAGGGGAGCGAGCGTCATCCAATCTTGTGATAAAACACGTAACATGGGCGTCCTCCGTAGCACAGCAGCAACGCCAGTAGCACAGCAGCAACGCTAAAGTAACGGGATGCAATGCGCTTACGATGAGCTGACGGCACAAAGTACTTTGAGATGAAAACGACCACTGTGTATTTGCGACGAACATACACCAACACCTGCACATACACATACACGTGATCGGCGCCTCACTTGCTCTCACGAAGCGCGGGTAACACGAGGAAGCTCCGCGTCAAAGTGATCCAGCATCTGCTGACGCGCGGTCTGGAACGCGTCCACAAGGGCCGGCTGGTCGCAGACCACCACTACACGCGCTGTCCACTCCGGATGCGCTGTCTGGAAGCTTCGCAGCGCGCGCATGGCGGCACGAGCCGAGTCGGTCATGGGCACGCCCAAGTTACCCGTGGAGATGGAGGCCATGGCGAGGCAGTGCACCTTGTTGCTCTGGGCGGCGCGCAGGACACTGGTATACGTGGTATACAGCATCCGACTGCGCATCGAAGTAGAATCCCAGCGACCAGGTCCATGGCAGTGAATCAGCACGCGCACACCAGCGTTAAACCCTGGCGTTACCAGCGCAGTACCCGTGGGCATTGGCTGCGATCGAGACCGACAATGCTCATCCAATTCATCGCCAGCGCGACGAAACACGGCGCCGGCCGCGCCCGTGTGTGGGTTCCCGAGCATGGCGCCCGCTGGAAATGAAATGGCGTCAATGCGCTCGCCATCCAGGACCGTTGTGATTGAGCTCAGGTCGCCCTGGAGCACATGCACGCGGTCCTGGAAGCGCTGCCAGGCGGCGAGGCAACCCACAAAGGACTGCAGCGCGTCACAGACCAAGTCGGGGCTGCAAGACGCCAGCCACGACGTACAGCACGGCGCGGGGATTACCGCGTCATTGCCTGCTTCTTCAATCGTGGCATCTCCTTGGTACATTGCCTGGGTCTCGCTGCCATTGACTGCAATCAATGCTTGGCCCCCATTAGCATCACCCTCACCCTCGTCCTCCTCTTCACCCTCGTCGTCATCACCATCACCATAATCACCGTCGTCGTCATCGTCATCGTCCTCCTCCTCGCTATCTGACTCACGCATGGCCTCGCCATCATGCTCCGCGTGGAAATGCAGCGCCATAAGCTCCCCCCATAACTGCGTCTCCTTGAGCACCCAGCCAAAGTCACGCTCATGACGCAACGCCGTCACGGTGGCGTCCAGCGACTGCTTGTCCAGGAAATGCAGCACACGCACCACCACGATCTCCACGTGAAGCACGCAGTGCAGCCCGCTGCGTGGCGCCTGGGTGGCCAGCATCTTCATCTTCTTGGCGGCATCCATGCTGGCCGCGTGCTTCCGATTGCGCTATTAGCTTGTGGTTGTGGCTTTTGGACCGATTCGCTTGGGGCTTGGGCGTGGGTTGAACTGTCCGCTGGTCCAAGGTTGGAAATGTGAACGGGGGTACACGTGATTGGCTGGAAATAGTCAGGCATTTGGGTTGAAAACCTTTCGCATGGATCGAAGAAAGGAATCGATCGATCTTTCAGCACTTCAATGAATTCTGCCAATCATGTGCCGTGTCCAGATCTCAAATGCTACTTCGTCCCCAAATACAGCCAATCACCTGGCAGAAACACTTCAACATTTCACAGAAAGAACTCGGATAGGCGATGCAGGGCGGGTGTTCAGCAGAATTTCATGGAAATGTAATTGAATGGATGGAACGCGACCAGCAAGCACAGCAGTAGCTACACCTCATCAGCGTGAAAGGCCATGAGGACACGCTGCAAATGCCGATCAAACGCATCAAAGACATCGGGTCTGTCGCACACGATCGCGATGCGGGGGCGCCATCGCGGGTGCTGCCACAGGAATTGCCGGATCAGCCGCATGACCACCCGTGCCGAGGCCTCCAGTGGGGCCTGCGCAATCACGCTCATGGCGAGGCATTGCGCCTTCTTGCGCTGTGCGGATTGCAGCACGTGCTCGTACATGACGGCAAAGTCGCGCGCCACGTTGCGACCACGTCGAGAGGATGGAGCCAGCGACATCCGTGATGGATACGCGGAATAGAACCCAGTCGCAAACGAGATGGCATCGATGCTGACTCCATCTACCTCACGCATCAAGCGGGTATCACCATGAACGACATGCACACAGGCATGAAATCGACTCCATTCCTGCAGAGATAGGCCGAAGGCGTGCGCGGAGTCACATGCAAACAGGGGTTTACATAGCCACGCGTCATGTGCGGTCTTGTGCGGCAGCTTGTCGGAGTCGTTCTCGGTACGAAGCATGGCACTACTCGGGGACTGGTGACAAGACGAGGCCTTTGGCTGGGCACTGCAGCGCAACGAGCGTAGACCACCGAAATGCAGTAGCGCCAATGCTTTCCAAAGCGCACGATCGACAAGACACCACCGAAAATCTCGCTGGTCGTGCAGCGCCTCCAGAAGCGAATCCACGTCGCGCTTGTCCACGAAGCACAGTACACGCTCCATGACGATGCCCAGGTGCAGCACATGGCGAATCCCACGTACGCCCACTGCTTCCATGCCCGTATCCGCTTCCTTTCCAGCCCACGACTCCCTCTTGGCGTCGCGCTGCATTGCTAAATGACGGGTAATAACGTTAACGGATACCCCCCCGCCCCAGCCATCCTCTCGCTTCTTATTATTGATCTCTTCCTTGTGCTGGTTGGCGGGAATGGTCGCGTGGATCTTTCTTTTCCCGAAATTCTCGAAGCAGAATTTTAGCTAATTTCCCGGTAGTCGGAGTATTTAAGGCCCCACATCACTCGATGATTGAGAGAAACAGCCTGTATGATGTCATTACAGCCAATCCGATCACTGTCATCCGATTTTGTGTTTGTGGGATCTTCCCACAGCCGCTAAAAAAGATCGAAGATAAAATTGTAGTAGTGACCTTTGGTTACTTCAATGCAGAAGACCGAGCTTTGCACCGCCCCTTATGACCCTTATGAAGGAGTCGGAGTGTGGTGCCGGAATCGAAGCCCGCTTCATCGCGCTATTCGCTTATGGCGCTGCCGCGGGGGCTCGTCGGCGTTGTAGCGGGAATGCCACGGAACCCTTGCTGAGCTTCCCGCGCACTGTCTGACGGTGACAGTTATATAGTTTGTAGAGAAATGGTAAGTTGGGGCGGGCACTTGGGCGCCTGGATGCGAGTGCTGGCATACACTGGATCATGTGAATGCATATGATATAATAATCGCAACCTCCACTTCGCTGCGGTGCTCCACAATAGATAGCAAGTCCCTGTGGGTATACGTATTCCGCGCTACGCGCCGCGCCCCCGACTTCCGCTTCACTGCGGTGGGGCACCGCTCTCCAAGCACTCACTGGATTTTACCTTTAGTTTAGTATTTGCATACTCTATGTAGTATTAAAAAATTAAAAAACCTGACCCGATTCCATGGCCTCACCTGCGTTTGACTCGCCCTAAATCTACCGCTCCCGCTTGTTCACCCATCAGCTGGTAATGGGTGAAATGGGTGAATATCAGCACACTTCAATGTGTCGTAATGTAGTCTGCGTAGATTGAGTAAGCATACCGACACTGATTGCGAAGAATTGCGTTCTTTGGTTGCAATGCATAGTCGCAAACGCATCCCCTCCCATCACGACTCCATCGCCTCTCCCACAAGGAGGGACGAGAGAAAATATCTAGCCTCCACTGGAGGAGGCGGAGGAGGTGGTGGCGTAGTTCCATGACGTCGCGCGCAAAGATGTTGCTGCCTCGCAGCACGGCCTCGCTGCAAATCCGATGCCGCGATGAAGTTGCGGCAGTCTGGGCTGTAGCGAACGGGCACGAGCTCGTGGGATAACTTCAAGTATACACTGTGGGCCACGAGGTGCGTGTGGAGCTGCAGGACGGCGGATGAGCGGCTGTGGTGGACATATTTTGCGGCGAACGTGCTCTCCCAGTGCTGGTACACTGGAGGAGCACGTCCACCAAGATAAAAAAAATATGTACTGGTTGCTGGATGACGAATTCGGCACGGTGGGACTGCTGTGAGACTG
>JAADWT010000997.1:0-12179 GCA_023336285.1 Pythium grandisporangium
AACTACAACAGATGCACATGTGGGTGGGTGATAGTGTGGTGTTTGGTGTTTGGTGCCTAGAGACTAGAGACTAGAGCCATCCATCCTGGCTGGTGGGGATGGAACTGCGTTGAACTGAATGGCGTGGATGGATTGTTTTGGGATGTGTCGTTGTGCTTTTCCTTCCTTTAGCACGCCAAGAAGCGCGCCGCCTCCGAACCAGCGACGGCATCGGGTTCCTCGCCATCCACTTCACCCACTGAAGTGGGTGAACGCACCAGCACCAGTCCCAATACCAGAAACGGCATCAACAACCACATCAACAGTGCGACGAGTTCCCCGGATGCCACACCGGTCAATGGCACCACGGCTCGTAAGAAGGCCCGGTCCGCGCCAACCCCTTCACCTTCATCGGATCACGGCAATGGCCA
Organism: Pythium grandisporangium; assembly: GCA_023336285.1. Taxonomy (NCBI): domain Eukaryota; phylum Oomycota; class Peronosporomycetes; order Pythiales; family Pythiaceae; genus Pythium; species Pythium grandisporangium. The sequence goes on from JAADWT010000997.1 coordinate 411, forward strand.
TGCCACTGCCTCAGCGACTCCCACGACAAGCCCGGCGGCCAGCTCGGGTGAGGATAACGAGAGTGAGCATTCCGATAAGGTGAACGTGCGCGTGCTGCTGCACCCGGATGAGCGCAAGACCGTGCCGCAACTCACGCGCACGCTGTTCCGCACCTCCTACAAGCTCAAGATTCGCCACCTGAAGAAGCACTTGTTCTCGTTGCTCAAGCTCTCATCGATTGAGAACCTGCGGATTGTGTTGCCCGCGAAAAACCACTCGCGCAGCGGCCTCAGTGCCGTGGTAGAAGCCAGCGACGCCAGCAGTGGCGCGGGTAATGGCACGGACAATGGTACCGGCAGCAATCGAGGTGACGCCGCTGTCCGCAGGGACCTGCTCTTTGACCAGGAGCTGGAGGACTACGTCACGCTCTATGATATTTATCAGCAGTACGGCATGGGCACGAGTTGGGAGCTGCAGCTGTTTTACCACTTTTCTGACACGATCGTTAACGGTGTGGCCCAGTTCATCGCCAGCGGCGTCTAAACCCCACGATGCGTGCTTACGTATAAGCTGAGCCGAGCCGAGCCGGGCCGCCCCCGCCCCCCTTCCTCCTCCTCTACGGCAGCCCTGGTGTGTAAGTGTGTGTGCTCATATTATTCATGTAGCTCGCTTCTTCTCTTTTCTTCTTTTGTTTTCTTTAGCCTGCCTCCCCCGCCCATGCATCTCTCCACATTTTATCTACATATTGGTTCACCCACGTGCTTTGCGATCAAAAGGACGTTATTCTGCTCTCCCCTCCCCACCCGTACTGGTTATAGCGAGCAAGTCACAGCGTCGGAGCGAGCCCAGAGTTGATCCAGCAGGGCATCGCTCGTCTCCAGAGTGCGACGCATGGCCTTGTCGAGTTGCTGCAGACGGTCTTGCGTCTTGGCGCTGGTACCAAGAGCCAGACCCTGTTGCTCACGGCTGGGTGATCCACACAGCAGCAGCTGCAGCACCCAGATCGCATACCGCTGTGCAAAGCGATAGCCACTGCGCCATGCCATCTCGATCTCATGTAGTGCCACCCATTGCCCGCTCGGTCTAGCTGCCTTCTCCAACTTGGCGTGAAGCGTAGTCCATTGCACCGCTAATGACTCGGTTTCGGACAGGGACGTATCCCCACCACTGCTGACCACCTGTTCACACCGTGCAATCAATTGTTCGACCTCTTGTTCTTCTTCTTGGGTATCTTTGTCAGCCGCATTGCCAGTGATTCCGCGGATGTGCTGCAGAAGCGCCTGTAGAACGAATCGGCGATGGCACCAGAGCGCTTCGTGGACTGCGTACTGGGCCAGGATCGCCGACAAGAAACCGTACTCGTCCGCGAGAATGGCAATCGCTGGTCGAGTCGAGCGCTGCAGCAAGCAGCGCAGCGTGAATTGGCGGTGGTTCCAACCGGAATGGTCCGTGAGATGCGACTCCGACCAGCGCTTCATACGCTCAAGCTCACAGGCCAGCTGGTCAGCATCCAGGCGTGCCACGAGCCAATGACGGAAGCTCCAGGCGTGGTAGTTGCGCGCGTACCTCTCCGTGAGTACGGTGCAGACCTCGAATTGGCTCGCAAAGAACGCGTCGCTCGCGGCGGCGTCGTGGGCAAGCGCCTGGCACTGCCGCGTCGCGAGCCAGCGCCTAAAGATGCCACCAGAAAGAAAAGCAACACGCATGAGCGAAAAGCCACGAGAAACACAAGAGGCGTTATTATCGGCAAGGAAGCGGGGGGAGGGGGGGGGAGGAGGAAATGATATAATAACGCACCGGTAGGCCCACGTATCGATGCTCTTGGGGTGCAGCGTGAACACGAGGTCGGTGAAGGCGAGTTCCTGGCGCAGGCTTAGCCGCCCACGCACCACAGCGGCCTTGCGCACGTTCCAGGCCGTGTAAAAGTCGGCGCTGATTAGCACGATCGCACGCGCGCACTGCAGGAGCTCCTCCTCCTCCTCTTCCTCGCGGTCGTTCAGCGCGTCAATGGCGATATCCTTGCATTTGGCGCTGGCGCGCAGCTCGTGGAAGCGCGTGCGTGCAGCTCGGAATAGCACAGCGCCTGCGGAGAACGCCACGCCGAGCTTGTGCTGCTCAAGGATAAACGCCGTGTCTTCCCTAAGGTCGGCCGCGTCAATCCCGAAAAGCAGCCCGATCTCATCGCTGTACAAGTGGCGTTATGTTAGCAGGAGGAGGATTTTGTCAGAGAGGAGGAGGACGCGGAGAAGATGGCCAGTCTGTGGAGCGGTTGATGCGTACATGTCTGGGTCTTGCGTGAAGAGCTTGTTCAGCCGCGTGAGCAGCGGCGCGCCGTCCACCACCACGTTCGTCGCCATGCTGTGCGTACGTCGAGCCGCTTGGTAATATTGGCTGCTTTGTGTCGGTTTGATCCTGATGCATGTCCTTAAAGCGGGGGAGCGGATGCTTGTCAAACTGTCCGATCCAGATCCAAATGGGTACGGCTTTTCGCGACGGTGACAGAGGAGTATTGATTGGCCCATGAGGTGGTTGTGTGCACCATTGACCCTGCATATCTGGTCGATACATGCCACTAAGAGAGTCAAGGAGAGTCTACTGGTCGTGTGGAAACTGGAGATATGAACCGTTTCTCGGGAGGAACACGATGTTGCATCGTGATTCCATGAGCACCGCTCAATGATAGACACTCGGTATTATGACGCACGTTTTTCAGGATGAAGGCACTATCACCCATAGATGGAGGAAACACCTGAACATCCCAAGCCACCTGCTTCTGGACCCTGACCGACCTCGCGGCCGTGGGCAGGACGACATCAACGTGATGGAGAGCATCTACGCAACGGCCAAGGCAGCCTGGCAGCATCAGGCGCTCAGCACATTGACCGTCATTTGGCGAATGCGTCACCACATCAAGGACGACGCTCAACTGTGGACGGTCGCACAGGCTGACACATACCTCACGAGTACGCTCGCGGCGAAGAAGCACACTCTGGGTGAGCGCCTATCACGCCACACAGTCGTCTGTGACCCGCGGGCCAAGCTTTGCCAAGCGTTAGGCGGATGCCCAGCGAATGCAGACAGAGGCCCATCAGCTGCGACCAGCGATGAAATAGCAGCATAGTGACTTAACCAACAACCGGGCCGAATATTTCGGTGTGATTGAGGGACTACAAGCAGCCAGACCAAAGATTGCAGGTCGATCTTGACGAGGACCTCACCCACACAACTGTTAATGTGGCCATGGACACCTGCCAGAGTGTCCATTCCTTCCACGCCGAAACCCTCCCCCCACCCACCCACCTCTCTGGTCATCTGCTCTGCGAACACCTCGTAGCTAGCTGCGGAATCGTTTAACGCAATCATCATGGCTCAACTGCCAGTAACATGGGTGAACTGTGTAGGATGCGCCGGAGGAGCATGGTCTAAGCCCACAGGCATTCATTCAGAAATCCAGTCGCCTGGTTTGGTCACAAGCAGGCTTTGAATATAGAGTATGTACGCTACTTGAATCGTTAATTTCTTTACGACTTCGCTCTCGACTATAGGATGTGCTGAGCAGCTATGATATCATAAGGGAACGCCCCCAAACGTTCTTCAGCGAGATCTTGACATTCCTTCGCCGTTGGTCGCGAGGTGCATACCGGGGACCCTCGAAATGAGAAGGAAATCGAACCGACCCCCGATTGATCCGAAGCTGCCACCCACTCGTAATACCAAGCCGGCGCAGCGGTGACATTGGTGTTTTCAACCACGAGTAAGGAAAGCGCCTCGGTGCCGCCAATTTGGGATGGTAGCTCACGCAAGGGGTTCCCCGATAGGCGAATGCGCGTAAGCGATCGTTGACTGGCGAGTACATCATCCGCGAGATGCTCGATGTGGTTGTCTACAAGGGAGAGGCGAGCACAGGGTACATCTTTAAAGGATGCCGGTAGCTCTCGGAGCAACGAGCGTTCGACGGTGAAGATCATCCACGTCTTGCCCGCCCAAGTGTCCCCGATATCCGGCGGGAAGGTCGAGAAATTGCTGTGATAAATCACAAATACCATGTTTACTGGCAACTGGCCGTGCCGCAGACCTTCCGGGAACGTGGAAAAATTAGTGTCGATGAAGTTCATGTACCCCAGTTTAGGATTCGATTCGCTGGTCACAGCGGCTTCAGCAGGCCACTCCACCAGCGTCGAGTTGAACGTCTCGAGCGACCTTATCTGTGAGAACTGGGTGACAATGGTGGGGATATGCAATGCATGACAGTGACTAAATATGATCTTCGTGACAGTGGTTCGCTCAAAGTCCTCGAGTTCTCGTGTCATTTCATGTGGCGCCCCTGAGCACTCCTCGCGATAGCAATTGACTTCAACGATCGAACACGGATAGCGGCTCGTGAGCCATGCGTTGAGCTGTAAACTGCAGCTGCTACGAGATACACCGCGGTGGCTTTGAGCGAGGATATGAAGTACAACAACAAGGATGCACCACAAGACTGAGAATACCTTGAATGTGCGGGTGATCCAGCGGTGCCGTGTATCATCCTCCATCACCCATGCCTCAAAGGGCGGTATGATGGGCTTGGGAGCAATGCGTTTACTCTCAGGCGCGCGCATGATAATGCACTTGATCGTATCGAGTCCAGCTAGCCCAGTAAGATGAGGGAACATGGACGACATGTAGTCGAGTGGAGAGGATACAAGGACTTGCCGCGCCTCGGAGAGTGCCGTGGTGAGCCACTTGTCGTTGTATTTTCTGGTATCTGGGTACTGCATTATGGTCCAGTCGAACTCAAGAATACGCGGGAGCGCGATACAAACGGGGACAACGACAATGATTGAAAAATCCACGAGCACGTCGACCATGAGACTGACGACACGTCTCGCGGCTGGGTGACGTTTCATGGAGATGTTGACAATGGGTGTGTAGAGGCAGTTGATCACGATCATGACCACGACAAAGCCATTGATCCAGGGCAGCGGTACGGCGCGGCTAACGGTATACGCTTGATAGGTTTGAAACACAATCTCCAGGGACTGGCGCGCGTAGAAGCCAACATAGAAGAAACTTCCATGCACACCAAAAAAACCATAGAGGCCAAAGTACCGCTCCCAGAGGTCCAGAGGAGCTGCCAGTGCCGTGCGCATAAATATTCGGATGAAGGTGAGCCGGCGTCGTACGGCTGACTCGTCAGGTGGACCTTGTATACTCGCTAAGCGGCTTTGGTCCGGGGCGTCGTCATGCCCGAATGAGAGTTGGTGGCGCTGAATGGACTGAAATATGTTGGCGAATACTGCGAGTAAGTGGCACACACCAAAGACGAGGTAGGTCCACCCAGAGATCGAAAGCGTTGCAAGTGGAATCTGGATAAGCCATAAGTGCTCGTACACGCTTGGGATGCTCGCGATAATGTGTAACCCCGCAGCCACGAGAATGAAGGCGGCATTGAAGAGATGATACAGGATAATTGATATCCAGAAGAGGCGAAAACACGGTGGCGAAAGCGTTAGCGTCCACGGGTTCGAGGCGTTGGTCTGCAAGGGCTGGACGTGCGTCTTCGAAGGACCAGAGGTCTCTTGTCTGGAAGAAATGGGAGCTATTACGCTAGACGTGCCCTGCAACTTGCTCATCCTTGGTTGATTTAGTAAGTAGTGCGCCGGCAACTAGAAGTAATATGGATCAATGAACAGGCGTTTGTTGCATTTTCATGTGATGCTGGAAGAAAACGAAATCGGTCTATCTTGGGATGTAGCGCACATTCCACGCAGCCAGTTATCATACTGTATGCACATCTGACCAGGATTTGGTTAAGTAGGATCGTGATAAACCCACTAGCATCAGTCCTTCCTTGCGAACGATTTCATTCAGCTTACAGCACGCACACAAGATCAGTGAGGGATATCCACGTCATGGCGCATGAATAAGGAGCACGTCGTTTGTTTTAGGGTCGAGTAGTCTCCACAAGGGCAGAACGACCTCCAGAAAACAAGTTCTTTTACAAAGAACTCCACCCATGTCGGACTACCATTACCTTTTGTAGACCAATGTCTTCTGCCGTGTGTGCCAAGACGACACTTGCAATTCAAGGCTTCTGTCACCAGATTTCTTCAGCACTCATGGCGATGCTGCAGTACTTGTTTGCCCCAAAAGCCTTTGTGGGGTCATTTTGTACTTCGGGACAGTGTCCTCTGAAACTATTCATAGACGACACGGCATCAACTCAGGATAGATTGGAAGCTGCTCTCGACCGTGGTCGTTAATGTCATTAAGCACAGAGAGATTTTGCTTGCTTCCTCCATGTTAGCCCGAAAACTCAGAGATCCACCACCGCCGTCGACGTCTTCTGGGGAATTGGTACATCGACCACATCGTCGCAGCCTTCCCGATGTGCACATCGATGTCTCACCATCGGTATATCGAGCTTGCTGGTGTCTCGTAGTTGGATTCCATCTGGTGAGTGTCGTAGTCATCACCAGCATTGGCGCCATTCATCTTTTCGTATCAATGCCCGGTATTCGCGACTACTCTTGGTTCTTGCAAGTGGATCAAAGTGTACAGGCCAAAGTCGGATTCACCTACTTCGCGATTGCAGCCATACACGTCGCATGCCTGGTTCGCATACTCGTGAAATCGTTATGTCGCAGACATCTATCATTGAACGCCGAGCCAGTTTCGAGCATGCCGCAGTCAGCCTCTGTGGACCGATCCATGACAAATTCGATCCAAGTCATCCAGTTTGCAAACTAGTTTGCCAAGCAGACGTATCTCGAAATGGGGCGACATACCCTACGAAAGATTGAGAACGATCGGGCGGATATTTTCGAACTGGTTTGGCTCCGATGGCTTGTTCGGCATCATTGGACCATACTTTGAAGTTGGGTTTTACATACGCCACATCCTGGAAATTATTTTCCAAGTGTACCAAGGCAATCAAATAAGTCATTTGTTGGCGCGCCCCTGGCTTAACACTGCCGTGGTGACCATGATCGCGCTTAACTGTTGCTACATGCCTCTTCTCGCTTTCATCTTTCGAAACTACCCTCGTGGTCGTCGACTTGCTATCGTCGTTACGGATGTGTGGCTTGAATTCAGCATGTCCATCGGCATTCCGCTCGCACTCATCATGTCGTATATGTTGCAAATGAACTGGGCAAACGTGTCTTTCGCGGATACTCTTGGGTACAATGACGCGTGGCTAGCTCTCGTGATGGCCGAGTTTCGGTTTGTACTCGCTACGTCCACGATGGATGCCATCTCATCGCTTTTTCCATTCATCTCTTGCCTCATCGGTGTCGAAATTGTTTCCCGCATTACTCGTTGCACCATAAGCAAATCAAACGCTACCCACCCAATCAATGTGAGAGCGGCACCCATCGGAACGTCCTAACCGCATACCTTGACGCCTTGGCGAGGCAGCAGCTTCAATTCCTCACGCAGCCCCACGATTGCCAATATTGCCATTTTTGGAAAAAGTCACAAAACAGCCACTGGCACACGGAATACTGTGGGTTGGCAGCGCCTATTCACATGGCTTGTGGATGCTATCGCCTTTGCAGTGGGTGTCGTCGTCATTTCAACACATCAACGGGCGTACCACAGTAAATATCCGTCTGCCAGGACCACATTGATTGGATGCAGCCTCATCATGTATCCATGGTTGGCGACCAATGCTTCTTGTTCGGTCATGAATTTGAATTGCCACCAGCGAGGACTGTTCGGGACAAACGATGAAATTGCGCAGGCCTTGCAAGATCTCGAGCGGTCCGCGCTGACCAAACTAATCAGTACTCATTGCCCTGCGTTAACTGTGCCAGCAGTCGTGACCGAGTTTCCACGCCTGCAAATTGTAGAGACCTTCAATTGTTCATTGATTGATTGGCCCCGAGACGCTGCGTTGACCCATGGGCGACAACCGCATCTCATCCAAGCACACTTTGTGGACACCAACATGACCACGGTTCCCGACGGACTGTTGCACAATGCCCTTCCCGAACATTTGTGCTTGTTCATCTTTAATAGTTCACTGAAGAAGCTTCCAGAGGACATGGGAGACATTTGGAGTGACCATGTTTGGACCTATTTACGCCTGGAGTACACCCAGTTGACGTCACTGCCTGCATCTTTCAGCAGGCTGCGAGTCCACAAGCTATCACTGGTAGGCAATTATTTCACCAAGCTCAAAGCGGATGATATCAACTTTGTCCCGAAGTTGTTGCTGTCGGAAAACCCATTGCAAGCTCTTTCAGACCCAATAGGTGACAGTTCCAAGTTGACCATTCTCCTCGCCGAAGGCACAGCCATCGCAACACTGCCATCGTGGGCAACGCATTGGAAAGCCGTTCATACAGAGGACGCGGCTAGGATAATTGCGTCATTGGCAGGCAGTCCATTTTGCGTACCGAACAAGGGTGAAGACTGGTGCTCACGCGTCAACCCAGCCGATATCGGATCCTTTCGCTATGACCTTGTTGCTGTCAATCGTCCATTTAACCTGGAGGAAGCAAAGCTCACGTAGATGTAGTGCAGTGTACGCAGATCACGAATTAATATCGTCTTGTCCAGCATTAATCCTGTTCGAAATGTTCGATTGCTGTCCAGTCAAAATCATAGAAATGGAGCTGTGCGCCACTGGCAACCATGAGGGGACCGCCGGAATTTGAGCGCGGAGCTGTTGCCAAGTAGTCGGGTCGCATACCGATATCACCACGGCTGATGGTGGATCCCGTGAGGGTGTCATACAGTGAAAGCTCACGGCATTGGCTGCCCGCTGCAGCCACAATGTTCCGTCCGCCATGCACAAACAGTGGGTGGTAGATAGCAGATTTTCTGGCATCCATGTAGTGCCCCGTAAACGTGAACAACGGAGTGGAGGAGCGTCGTAGATCAAAGAGGTGTATCTCCGGATCAAACCCCGCGCTCATGATTTGATGCTCCTGCGTCGGATGCCACTCGACACTGTTGATGGCGCGATGGTGCGCATCCTCAATCGCAACTGCAGCCTTTGCTGGTGTCCGTGTGTCTAGCACACGAAGCACTCGGTCATTGCCTCCAGATGCGACCTGACAGGCATTCAGTGGCGCAAACTTGACGCTTTTGACCACACCATCGTGCACAGCGAAGCGATGCACCACCTCCAGAACCGACGCGCTGTCACCACGCAGTGACGCTACTACAATGCTCGCGTCCTTGGAACCGGTGACGATAGCATCTTCTCTCACATCCATCGTGAAAATACCGCTTGTGTGAAGATTTGACGCTGTCGATACCAGTCGTGCCGCCGCGCCCGTGGCTCGTTGCTCACACCGGTGAAGGTCCCACAGCTTCACCAACGCATCATTGGAGGCCGTTAGCAGTAAATTAGAGTGACTGCCGTGAGACACAAGGTTCAGGCTAGACACCCAGCCACTGTGTGCCTTGAACGACATCAGCGGATCCCTCGTGTTTGCTGGCTTATCGGTACTACCCCGAGCCTTTGGTGCCGGATAGATGGAGACGTGGCCGCCGTGACCACCCACTGCCACCAAGCCGGGAGTGGAGCTCACTGACCCACTCATGTCGGTGAAGCTGACGGCGTAAATCTTCTTGAGTTTCGCATCCTCCAGCACATTTGCATCGGACCGACGGATAAAACCACGTAACCAACGCTCGCCGCTCTTGGATGGACTAGTATCAGTGGCGAGACCGGAACCCGTGAACGTATCATTAGACGACTGAACAACATATCTGTACACACTCGAATCGTCATAAACGATCTCCTCCGCCCACTTGGACGCGGCTTCCTCGCGCGTGACGTTCTCAGCTCCATCGCGCACGCTATTGGCACCACTAGTGTCTTCAGGTTCGGCTCGCAAGCGCTTGGATCTCCGCACTGGCGCTGCCGGTTGGTGCCACTGCACAGGCTTGGCAGCGCGCTTCTTTGGTTTGCCGACCGATGGCTGCCGCTGGCCACGAGCGACGTCGTCCTTGGATTGCTGTATGCCGAGCTGCCGCAGGAAGGACGCATTCAGCGCCATGCGCTGGCGACGCTTGCGCTCGTACTCGGACACGGGCGCGATCACTGGCGCATCCGAACGAGGAGAAGAAGGCTGTGCATGGCTTGTAGTGGCTGTAGCGCGTATGGCAGCACCGTCACTATTGAGACTCTCCTGCTGCTGGAATGGTGATACCCTGCTTGGCGCGAGTGTTACGGATGCCTCTTCACCCTCAAGGTTTGCAGGCACATGGGCTTGTGCGGCAGTGACTTGTTGAGAAGGCCGACCAGCGTCACGGACATCAGCTGAAGCTGTGGGCAGCGGCTGGAAGTAGCGGAGAATGCCGCCACTGCGCGGCGCCTTGGCCGGTCTTGGCCTCGTGCTTCCCGCCATTGATGCCGAACAAGTAAGCGCCAGCCCATACGTAACATATTTTCACGAATAGAAGACCGGCTTTCTATTGAATAGTATTCGTGAGTTTTAGTGACATTGGACTTTTATTCGAGAGAGGACTTCTATTTCTAAGCAGTGAATCAGGCATTCACTGGTTCACCTAAAGGTCAATAATACTGACGTCATCAAAGGCATCGCAAAGTTCCTCATCTCCTTGACTGGACGATGGTGGAGCTACTTCTGCATCAGCAGCCCTGGCTTGGTTAAACCCATCACCATACACGTCGTGGCGACTGGTATGCCACTCTGAGGCATCGCTCTCGAATCCAGCTCGCTTGATGGAGAGGAGGACAATTTCCTGTGTGACCGCACGCCAGGCGCGACGGATCCAATCCGTCACAACAGTCACAGAGGGTGGCTTCGGGTTGCCACCACGGGTGTACTCGACTTGGTCGGACCGGTTCCAGGCATCGATCAGTTCCCCACTTTTGTGCGGCCGTGGTAGCGAACGTGCGGACTTCTATTCGAGAGGGGTCCTTTAAAGTTTTTGATCCCCGCTCAGGTCACTAAAACGGGAGCGGACTTTTAATAGAGAGGGGCTTTTATTCGTGAAAATACGTTAGATGGAAAAGAGAGTAATGGTCGGATTGACGAGAAAAAGAGAGGGTAAAGTAAATGAGTACATGTGCAGGTAGTAAGTAGGTTGTAGCCATTTTGCGTATTCACATAGCCATACTGGCTTTGAAAGCCGCCCTGGTTATCTACAAGCAGCAACCGTACCACGACAACTGCTACAAGCACTTCAACCAAACCAACGTTGCGGTACCCGTTGTGCACTAGAACATGAAAGGCGCTGGCCTCAATGGTGGTGGCTGTGGTGGGCTTGTCTACTGCTACTTTGGTGTGCTCCAGCCACGAGCCACGATTGTACCCCTAGTATCTGAATCTTCACATGCGTCTGCATCTGGGTCTATCATCATAAATCGACTACCACGTACCTGGTTTTCAAACAGTAGTCAACCTTCACGTCGTTCGGAGACAAATCAAGCGCCACACTCGCTTACCAGACAAACATGAACAATTTATTTTACTTTGATACGCGCACACTCTTCTACAGTAGTCTTGTCTACAAAACGTTGCTATTTCATTCATGCTTTTCATCAGCGTCATCAACCGCAGCAATGTGCAAACACTCGAACTATACCATGCACTAGGAATCTCAACACCAGACCGTCGAAATTAAAATCGAAACCAAAATCACAACCAGTGCCGAAACCGATGTCGATACTGAAATCAATAACTTGCTTGCCAGGCAGAAATGAACTAAACAAACTCGCTTTGCTTCGGCATGTTCGCACTGCTCTAGTCTTGTCTTTCCAACCTTGCTCTGTCCCACTTGTTCCTCGCCAGCCTCGCTTCTTGAGGCAGCACGTCACAACT
>JAADWT010000998.1:0-12172 GCA_023336285.1 Pythium grandisporangium
CCGCAGGCAGAGTGCAGCTTGCTGAGGCAGTGAATCTTGAACAAATCAGGATCGGCTTTCTCTTCGTGCATGACTGCGAGAGCAAAAAAAAAATTAACTTGCGGTCACGATAGCATATACTATACATCTGTATCTCGTTGAGCCACACATTGGGGTGCAGATGTTAGCAAAATTTGATACGGTATCAATGACTCGGGAATGGACCAAACGCTCACTGCCTTAGTGTTTCACACCTGACCCACCGCATGCATTACATGTAAATATACACGTACACATGTGAACCAGGAGCTGAAATCGGGTGACATGATGAATTTCCACTCATTCACCGATCGTAATGGCGCCCTTCAAGTCCCCAGTAAGTACTGCTACTCTGCTATTTATTTTCCAGGAATGGTTCCTTTCCAACGCAGCAATTTGGTCACCCAACATTATGCTAAACATGGATCTGGCAAATAGGCGGGTTGTGCGTTGTTGCCTGCGTTTTCTATTCGATCCTCCGTCTTATTAGATCTGATTTTGAATCGTACGATGGGCATCGCGAGTCGCGATGCTCTCTTCGTGTATGCCGTCTGGTGGTCGCACCTCCGAGCTATTCCGGGTCAAGTATAGGATGCAGATGTGTCGCTTCGGCCGAACGGTTCTACACAGTTTGACCGATGGCGGGCACATGCGTACGGTATCCACTGGATGTGGTCGCCCAGTGGGTGCACGGTGCACTCAGAGTCCCAGCCACGAACGCGCCAACGCTCCAATAGCATGTGTTGAACACATGCTATTGAAGCATCGGAGAGTGCTGACCCCGGTGGTCTAAAGGACCCACGTTCGACTCTACAGTATGACAAATGGGTGTGCACGTGCTGCTTTACTATGACCTGCTGGTGGTTGCGTTTCACACCGCGTAGTGCTGCGTCAGCTGCTGTCCCCAGCACCAGTGTGACAGTGCATGCGTGGTTGAATGGGTCCTGCCCCCTTCACGACTTCATTCGTCAATTTACCTTCGATACCCTCGCTCCCATAACACCACCATGGTTCGTGTGTTCACCCAAATCTTGACCGCGCTCGCGGTCTCAGCGGGCCTCGCGCAGGCCATGTTCCGCTTCGACTGCCACAACAACCTCGTCGTGGATCGCGTGGACCCCATCGTCAACCCGGGCACGGCCAGCCAACATCTGCACATCATCAGCGGCGGCAACGGCTTCAGCAAGGATGCCGATGGCGCGGCCCTGGATGCATCGACGTGTACGTCGTGCCCCATTGACGCCGACCTCAGCGCATACTGGACGCCGGCACTGTATGCCAAGTTCAAGAATGGCACGGGCTACGGCCTCGTGCGCAGTGGACAGATCGTGTACTACCAGCAGCGCGGCATGACCCCGGACGAGAAGATCCACGCGTTTCCAAAGGGTCTCAAAATGCTCGCTGGTGACCCCAAGCTTCGCACGGGCAGTGATGCCATTGAGCAAAAGGCCGTCACGTGGGTCTGCCTTGACTACGACAACCCAGTCCCCGAAGGGCCCATGATCCCGAACGTCAAGTGTCCAAACGGATTGCGTGGACAGATCAATTTTCCCATGTGCTGGAACGGCAAGGACCTCGACTCGGAGGACCACAAGTCTCACATGGCCTACTCGGAAAGCGTGGAAGGAGGCAAGTGCCCCGACGGATACACGCGAGTGTTCAAACTCTTTTACGAGATGTTCTACCACGTAAAGGAATGGGATGACGAATGGGACGGCGACCAGCATCCCTTCGTGCTCTCGAACGGGGACCCCACGGGGTACAGCTTCCACGGTGATTTCCTCAACGGCTGGGACATTGACGTGCTGCAGGATGCCGCTGATAACTGTGCCGATAAGAACTACTTCAACCCGGCCGAGTGTGCGCCGTTGGCCCCCACGTATAGGTCCAAGGCACCGGAGGTTCGTTGCACCAATGAGCGTGAAGTTATCGAGGACATCCGCATGGTGACGGAGCTCCCTGGCCAGGACAAGTCGGCCGATACGGATGCGCCAAGCTCGACCCCGGCCCCGATCCCCAGCTCCGAGCCTTCCCCGGCTCCGACTGATGCACCAACAACTGCTCCGACCAAGGCCCCAACGAAGGCGCCGACGAAGGCTCCCACAAAGGCCCCCACAAAGGCTCCGACGAAGGCACCTACAGAAGCCCCAGAGCCGGCTGCGCCAGATGCTACCTCGACGCCCGAGCAGTCGACTCCTGCAGGCAGTGCATGCTCGGAACTGCTGTCGGATACCAACATTATTGGCAACGATGTGGGTTTCGTGACGGGCAAGACCATTGAAGAGTGCTGCACGGCGTGCAAAACGATCGAGGGCGCTACGGCGTTCACGCGCAGCGGCCACCGCTGCTATTGCAAGTCGACCAAGGGCGCCACCAACGTTCGGAAGGGGATGACCTCGGGTGTATTTGCGTAAATGTTGTTGGAAGTGGAGGTAAAGGAAGTAGGAAGAAGAAGAACCCAGCGAGGCGTGGGGAAGCAATAACGAGACTAATAGTAACAGCCACCATTCATAGTGAGAGTATTATGTTTTTTTTTTTTTTGGGTTCTGAAGGGAATACATTAACCGGGTGTTAAAAGACAGATCCTAGACAGCCTAGCTACCTACGACCTCCCCCATCCGCTCATGTCTTCCTCTCGGTCATCAGTGATAAGTTAGCCCGGGCCATCGCTAGGAGAGGGACTGGTACGGCGACGTTGTGACCGTTCCGGGGGTACCGGGCGGGGCAGGTCTCGGTGTGGTGAGTGTGGTGTGGCGGCAGACGCGGGGTGAGAGCCTTTATCCGCGAGGAGTGGTGACCATGCATCCGGTTTTGCCTCCGGAGAGGCGCCATGTGAGATGTCGTTAGTGATGAAGTCGTGAAGCTCGGTCGTGAGGTCTGTGAGGGGAAGGTCGTCCGTGATGTCTCCCGACTGTCCTCGATCCCTAGTGAGAGTATTAGTAAGGCGCGTCGGTCGTTGTCGGCGTGTGGGTGTAGTCGGTGTATTCAGAAACGTGTGTATGATTACTACTGGATCTCCTCACAGAAGCTGATTAGTTGGGCGGCGAGGTGGTCGCCACCTCCTACAAAATCCAAGTGAGCAGCCGGTTGCCCCTCGCCGTTCCACGATCTGCTGAACCACACGGACGCATCAGTCACTGATGCGTCTGCACGGTCATGCTCACTGTTTTACCCAAGGCAGCATCGCATGCCATAACAGGTGTTGGATGCGACATCCGACCGCGGGGTTCGCAAGCATGTGCTTAATGCTCTCCACCGAACCACAATGGGGCCTCTCAATTGGGCGCTAACGACAATCACCGCCACAATGGAACGCCGCGCATCCAACTCTACATGCCATGCAGAGTTCGCCCATGCAGTGCATGGGTGCTCGCTGGTCTGAACCAAGTGCCCTCGCTAGTGTGGAAATAGCCCCAGAACGTGTCCGATGAGCAGCGCTGAGTAGTCTTTCGCCTGGTGACGGGCCAACACAACCTCTTCCATCGTGAGCGCCTTATCGATTCCTCATGCCGCAAGACGGAGTACTGCCATGGACAGAAGGGCACATTAGAGCAATTCGTTTGGTCCATCCCGCACGCGATCGCCAGCTGGACTCACCTTCTATCGCGCTGGCATACCGACGTGTTCGCACTAACCGCGCAACCATCCAGCGAACAGCTCCCCTCATGTCAGACCGCCTTTTTCACCGTGGAACCTATCACAAGCTATAACCTCGCGGCTCTCTCAGACATTTGGACAGTGCTCTGCACCACGATCACTGCCAATTTATGGTTCTCGCGAAATCAGCTTATGCACCATCATCAGAATCCCAGCAGCACAACCCCGTAAGAAGTGCTCTGCAGATGGCGCATAGATGGGGGCCCGGCAGGGTGTATGCATGCGCTGCGGTCCAACGTCGCCGACCCGCGATCAGATTCAGCAGCACCTGCACCTACCAACAGCATGACGGCGCTGGAAAACGCTGCAGCCACGAGAGACACCTGAACCGTCTCAATCACCTCGCAATCACCAGTGCACGCCGCGCATCACCAGGTAACCCAGCCGAAACCACCTGACACCAGCGCCTACTGGTCAAAGACCACTTGCAACAACATCCATTAGGCATCCAACTGGCGGTGAGGTCGCAGCTACACACCTGAGCTGCGAGCCCTCGTCTCCGCGCTGTAGAGAAACACTCTCTACAGCGCGGAGACGAGGGCTCCGACGTGTCGGCGACACGTCCTCCACGCGTGTAGCATGCATCTCTTCGGACCAAGCACCGGCAGACTACCGTACCTGTACAGGCACCGCAAGCCGCAGAGAGAGAGAGAGAGAGAGAGAGAGAGAGAGAGAGTTCGCCGCAGCGCGGACCCGACTACAAGACTAAGACTACCAAATCGTATCGCAAGGGCTCCCATGCGCTCCTCCTCTTTCAGAGACAGTGACAATGATCGAATACTGGGGGCGTAATACAGCGCAAAAAAACCTGGACGATTACGGGTGCGTAGATTCAGTACTGTACACTGTAAATTACAGCCTGTAGTTCAGCTCACGCCCTGTAATTTACTGGACGTGCGCTATATATATTTATCAAGCAGTGGAGGAAGGACGAACGCATCGCACAGCGCAGGTCGCACAATCAATCACACCGAACGGAAGAGAGCAGCCCAGCACGAGCGGATCAGAGCGACAACGAAGCGCGCGCCAACGAGGAGTGAGAGACCGAAAGACCGAAGCTGAGCGAGATCGAGAGCGCACGCCATGCCCATGACGAGCAGCGAGACCGAGAGCCTCCAGCTCCCGGCGCTGGCACCACTGAGCGAGCGGCCGAGCGAGGAGGAGAAGAAGCAGCGCCAGCGCCTGCATGTCAAGCGCACGTACTACCGCAAACTGGTGAGCGTTTTAATACCCTGTCGATGGAAAGAGAGGCGTGCATATGGGAACAGGTTGATAAAAGTTGCTAATTTCGTGGATGTGGTGCGTGCTGGAACGGATTCCATCGAGTGGCAGCAAATGCTGCAGGACCTGCGCGACCGCGTGCATCAGTTGGAAGACCAGTACGCACGAATGGATGAGCAGCGCGCACTGATTCAGTCGGGCGCGGCGACGACCGCGGATCGACCAGCCCCCATGCCCGCGACCATGCTGCTCTACAACAAACTGTCGGCGTTGAAAGACGAATTGCATGAGCAAAACGAGGCCATGCGCGTGGCGGTCTCCGAGTACGAGCGATTCCGCGCCAAGGCCAGGACGTTCATTGCGATGGAGCATGCGGGCGCCACCATGACCGACATGTCCGGTATCGTCGTGAACAGCGTGGACCACGTGGTGGAGATCCCCATGCTGCGTGCCCCCGTGTCCTGGAACGCCTGCCATGCGGTTGCGCGGTGCTCGCACGACGAAATGCGCCGGTATCGATCCAGTCGCGAATTCCTCTCCACCGGTATGAGTGTGTTTGGCTGGCGCGATAAGCGGATATGTGACGGAGACCTGGTGCGGTTCTCGCTCAAAAAGGTGTTTCATGGCACGTCGCCGCTTTCTCTCTCGTTGCGATCCTGGGGGGTCATGGCCTCACCGAGTGACCTGCCGTCCATCTACTCGGCGTCGATCAACGTGATGATATACCCACTGCAGCATGTCGATGAGGATAACGTGTTGCTGTATCGAGTTATCCGCAGTCCCGATGGCTCGCAAATTGTCAAGACCTTCTTCCTCGTCTCGCGCTCGCAGACAACTAGTGGATACGTGATCGTGATGCGGTCCATGGACCCAGCGTACCTTCAGAAGCAAGCTCCGTCGCCTGGTGTGACGGAGCATTGGGCAGACTACAATATCTGGACGACGTACGAGCCCCTCGAGAGCACGGACGACGGCTTGCTCGGCTGTAAATTCGAGTTTGGGGGCGAAGTGCGAAGCACTCCTCTCATGGATACCAACATGTGGATGCTGGAGGTGCTGCTCATCACTCTACGATGGGAGTCGCTGACGGTGGGGCCCGTCTTCTCCTTGCCGACGGGTAATGAGGAGTAACCCCCATGATCGACTCAGGCCAAACACGTCGGCTTCCAAGTGGGTTGTAAAAATATCAACGTAGGGACTTCCATGGGGTTGCAATAGATGGCTTTTGCGCCATCCTGGCATTTTCATTCCGTAATTTAACTGGTCAACTGTATTATATTATATCGTACTCACTGTCAGACCATAAAAAATTACTATGTGCCTTTCAGATTGAAAGGCACAAAGCGTCACTCAATTTGGGTCTCCAATAAAAAGTTTACTGCCTACAGTTCGTTAAACGAGATATTTTCTTTACGAGTCGGCATTACAATCAGACTATCTCTTCTTGATGAGCAGCAACCTGCCGCCCTTGGCGCCGCTTGAGGGGGGGCTGAGCGAGGAGGAGAGGAAGGCGCGCCAACGGCTGCATGTCAAGCGCACGTACTACCGCAAGTTGGTAAGTGGCCATGAATACGAGCCGTACTGGTTCGATCGGTTTAATTCTGTGCAAGACGATCGAACGTATGCAGACTGACTGACGCGGGTGGTGGTGTCTGTGGGGGGATGATATGCTTTGGATTCCGAACACTCTGCTGGTTGCTGCGCATCGGGTATCCAGCACTTGTTGCAGGGCCTTCGCGACCAAGTGCATCGACTCGAGGATGAGTTCACGCGGCTCAGTGCGCAGCACTCACTAATACCGCAGTCAAGCGCCACCACGGACGTCCTCGCAACACAACAAGCCCACACAGCCCAGGCAATGGCTCGACTCGTCGAGGTTGAGGCACAACTGCGCCGCCAGAATGCCACCCTACAGTCCGCCGTCACGGAATTCGAAACTTTCAAACACAAAATGCAGTCCTTTTGTAACAGCCGAGATGCTGTGGTGACATCTGCTACTGCCGAATTACTGCGGATTCCAACCTTGCGGGTGCCCATTAGTGTGGATAAGTGCCACGTCATGGCACGTGACGCCTACGAGGAAATGCGTCGCTTTCGAGCCAGCCAATCGTTTACGACCACGGGGATGAGCGTGTTTGGATGGCGCGACAAACGCGTTCGCGACGGAGACTATGTCAAGTTTTCACTGCAAAAGACGTACCCGGGAATCACACCTCTGGCACTTTCGCGACAGGCGTGGGGGGTTGTAGCGTCACCAGCGCACCTTCCACAGCTCTACACAGCGGGTATGAACATGAAGATCTACCCGCTTCAGTACGTGGATGAAGATAATGTGATTATGTTCCGCACGATCAAGAGCCCTGATGGTCTAAATATTGTCAAGACCTTTTTCCTGATCTCTCGCTTCGAAACACCAGAGGGACTTGTGATTTTACTGCGCTCGATGGATCCGTCCGGACTGAACGCGACAGCGTCGCCTTCACCCGGTGTACAGGAACACTGGAACGAGTATTTTGTGTGGACAACATTTGAACCGGGCATGGATGACCGCGGTTTGCCCGTGACCCATTACGAGTTTGGAGGTGAAGTCAAGAGTTCGCCCATCATGGGCTCGGATGGGTGGATGCTGGAGGTGTTGCTCATTACACTGCGGTGGGAAACGATGGCCATCGGGCCAGTCTTCTCGCTGCACGGTTAGATACCGTAGATGGCAATGCCGCTACACCTTATTGTTGACAAAATCATGTAAAAGTTTCTGATACAGGCAACGAAATGACCATTCTCCCGCCGTATTTTGAAGTGACTGCCTTTGTTTCCAGTTTCTGGATGTGAGCCCTGATGATGATCACGATCGAGTACAACTGCATCACGCCTACGGCGAGTGTGCATCGTAAGTGGAGCAGAAGGCAAAGTAAGCTACACTTGTGAGTACACTTCGAGGTACGTACAGTATGATTGAATCGAGCTCCTCACACAATCAACTGGTGCGTGAATTGCCAATGACAGCTGTCACAGTCATCATGATACCGATACAGAAGTGGTGTTACGCATATAAATCGCCCTTCGCTGACCAGAACGCAACTAGCGAGTAATCAGGCTATTCACATGATGAGCAACGCAATTGTGCTGGTGCTTGCGCCGCTGGAACACGAGCCAAGTCAGCGACAGAGGATCTCGTGCCAGCGGCTGCACGTCAAGCGTACTTACTAACACAAACGGGTGAGCGGCCACGTGAAGGGGTCGTGTGCTCTTGTGGTTATCGTATTTGTATTCAGCGACTGACGACTTTGGTACTCATGGTGGTGACTTGCATCCGGGTGGTCACTCTTTCTTCCGCGGTGGGGTGTGAGAATCCAGCAAGTGCTACAGGAAGAAACTGCACAATCAAGTGCATCAGCTTGAGGACACGCGCGCTTGGCTTAATGACCAGCGCTCCGTTGAACGATCAGCCACCGGCGCAGTTGATCTCGTCTCGACTCGAGTGCTCACAGCCCATGCGATAATACGACTCGCGGAGATGGAGACAGAAGTGCAACAACAGAACGCCATCCTGGAAGCCAGTGTCATGGAATTCGTGACTTTCACACACAGCTTGCAGGTAATCTCCAGCAATGAGCAAGATATGGAGGTCACATCTACTGGCGCCGAGAAGCTACGAATTCCGACTTTGCGCGGGCCTGTCGGCGCGGATACGTGCCACGCCATAGCAGGGTATGTCTACAAGGAAATGTGCCGCTGCCGAGCCAGCCAATCGTTCACGACCACGGGAGTGAACGGATTCGGATGGCGTGGCAAACGTGTGCGCGATGGAGACCTTGGCGAGGTTTCGATCCAAAAGACAACCGTTGGATCACGCCGCAGGAACTTAGTCTTCATGGCTGGGGAGTTTTGGCTCCGTCAATCAAGATACCACAACTGTACACGAGTGGTGTAAATATGAAGATTTACCCTCTTCAGTACGTGGGGAAGGATAATATGACAATGTTCCGCACGATTACGAGCCTAGATGGTCTACACATCGTCAAGAACTTGTTCCTGGTTGCTCGACGCGAGACGTCAGAGGGCTTTGTCATCCTGATCTGCTCCACGGATCCGGCTGGGCTTAACCGGAAGGCTTCACCGCCACTGGGTGTTACAGAATACTGGAACAAGAACTACTACGTGTGAAATACCTTTGAATGGGGCGTACATGAATGCGGTGAGCCGGTGACTCAGTACAAGTTTGGAGGCGAACTCAAGAGCTCGCCAATCATGAATGTGGATGGGTGGCTGCTAGAAGTGGTGCTGGTTGCACTGAGAAGGGAAATCATGGTCGTGGGTCCTACCTTTTACTACCGAGTTACATG
Organism: Pythium grandisporangium; assembly: GCA_023336285.1. Classification (NCBI taxonomy): domain Eukaryota; phylum Oomycota; class Peronosporomycetes; order Pythiales; family Pythiaceae; genus Pythium; species Pythium grandisporangium. Next base: position 9,243 of record JAADWT010000998.1, read on the forward strand.
CCAATGGCTTCGTTGTTGTTAATAAAGCACGTAGTAAGACGGTTCTGACAGAAAATGGTTTGAAGGGAGGGACGGAGGCTGAGATTCCCATGGTTTGGGTGAGTAAACTGACTACTCCACCGTGACATGACACTCGCGGACCCATCGCCATGAAGATCGAGGAAAAGTTCACAAATGGTCATACCGTACAACGAGGCACATGTGTCCAGCCATGGTCGGATGCGGCGAACCTCAGGGCAAATTTCCATCCGTCGCAGCCTACGTAGCGATACAGCAAGCTTCCGCCACGATAGTCATGGGTATGTTGTCCTAGAAATATCGGACTCATGCACGGTGTTGGAAAAGGTAACGGTGCTTTGGCACGTGGCTGCAGGTCAACTGTGGTCTCTGGGTGTAAATGATTTGTTCGAGAACGCCACATCATAGAAGTCGACATGGCTCGTTGTGATCTCTCTCGAACGCTAGATACCAACAGGACTCGCACTGGTCCCTCGCTCTGTGTTCCAGCCAACGATGAACCCCTCATCTCACCACCGTCCTTAGTGTGCACTGGGTCGGCGTCACCCTTCCGAACGTCAAATATGCGCATGACACCTCTGAAAGCGCTCTTGGCAGAAATGGGCTTTGATGTGTGAGGAAGGTAGAAGCAGTGTTGTCGTGCATTGCGGTGAGCAATCAACCACACGGACTTGGTAGGAATCTGTCTCACTACCCAGCTAGATGCCAAGCGGCATCCTGTCGTGCACGGCTCAGATCGTCAGTGAGTGGAACGAGATGCACGGTGCACAGACGTTCCTTCAGTAATTCGTGGCGTCCAGCTCGTAGCACCAATGCCGCAGCGACCATCTCTCGGAATATTGCGGGTGTGGTGATCGTGGTGGTATCACGATTTATCATTATTCATCAGACATCAGGTTGGGCAGAATATTTATTTCCACCAATCAGAGTGATGAATTGGAATTTTGCGGGGCAACAAGAACCCAGTGGACTTGTGGGCATGTTCACAACTTCTGGCTGGTATCGCCCCTCCGATAGATCACAAAGAGATATAGAGAGCACGAGCCTCATGTTCCACCGGAAGTATGCGCGTCAGATAAATCAGAATAGTCAGCACGAGAGTTGACCCGTGAGTGACCCACCGACATCTTTTCAGACACGGATGGATGCATGTTGGAGGCAGATCCATTTCCATGCGACGAACGGTGGGATATACCCTGCACTCAGTCGCATCAAGATATAGGTAGGTAGCCATGCCACACTAGCAAGGAGTGTCTGAAGTATTGCACAACTCCTGGTTGCTCTACGGGCGTGCAGGTGTATATCTGGATCGCGCCGCTCGTCAGGAACGAGACCAGTTAAGTCCATTCCTCATTCAGAGAAGCCAACGACACAAGATCATCATGGGACACACACCAACAAACGAATTGCCCGTTCTCATGCCATTAGCGGCCCAGTTGAGTGAGGAGGAGAAGAAGGCACGCCAGCGCTTGCACGTCAAACGCACATATTATCGCAAAACGGTACGCTGGAATGAAGACTGTGTAACGTTATCGACGTCTAGCTGGTCTATTTAGATTGAATCTGACCTTTTTAATTGCTTTGCACTTCTTGTGACGCAACAGAAAGTTCTCGAGGAGCTTCGCGACCGCGTCGTTGAACTGGAATACGCCTATGCGCAACTTCTAAACAAGCATAAATCATCACAGCCCAATGCCCTCGGGATAACCGCGCAGACCGCGCAAATGGTAGAGCTGTATTCGCAACTCTTGGAGCAAAAGGAACAACTGCGAGCCCAGAACGAGGAAGTACGCTCAGCCATTGCGGAAAACGACAGTTTCCACGCAAAGATCTTGACATGGATGGACAGTGATGCCGTTACCGTGGTCCACGCCGACGCAGAGATGATGAGGATTCCCACACTGCGTACCCTCAAAAGCGCAGAGGAGTGCCATCGTATTGCCCAATGTTCGTATGAAGAAATGCGTCAAACTCGAGTCATGAGCCCAGAACCCTCTCGGTTGAGTGAGTTTGGCTGGCGCGACCAGCGAAAAATGGACACCGACTGTGTCAATTTTTTGATGCAAAAACAATTCTCGAACACCTCCGCATCCGCGCTCTCGCTTCGCTCATGGGGTGTCTTAGCGTCGCCCACGAACTATCCCCGGCTGTTTTCCTTGTCCACGCAGACGACGTTGCACCCGCTTCAACGCATCAACGAAGACAATGTTTTAATGTACCGCGTCGTCCGGGGCAACGACAATTTGAGTTTGATCAAGGCGTTCTTTCTCCTATCAAGATTCCAGACGCCGGAGGGATTCGCAATTGTGCTGCGATCAATGGACCCATCGTGTCTTACCTCTCCCCCATCTACACCTCCCGGATACCAGGAGCATTGGAGTGAGATCTCCGCATGGACGACGTACCAGAACGGCGTTGGTGACGATGGTTCACCAATTTGCAATTTTGAATTCGGCGGTGTGGTGAAGAGCTCACCGATAATGGGGACAAGCGCATGGATGCTCGAATTGCTACTTGTCGTGCTACGATGGGAATCAATGGTCTCTGGGCCCATATTTGCTCTACCGGGGTAGACACGTCATTCTGTATTTTGCACAGTTGCTCCATCCATTCGTTTAGCATTGATATTGTAAATGTTATAGTTTCTTGTAAATTGAAGCCAACAGATTGTACTTCAACATACATACATGTATAGTTGGCAGTCAGATTTATCGCCGCGTTTTCCGCATGTATGTACCCATAAATCCCCAGAACTGAATTTTGGGGTCGCCAATTGCTGACACTTCAGTGGTCGACACGAGAGATCACATCACTGAAGCGAAATACTGCCGTTGCCGTGCTATTGTACTAGCCATGCAGTGCTGAATAAATAGTTCACATGCTGCAGATTACTAGAGTAAATACATAATAAG
>JAADWT010000999.1:0-12120 GCA_023336285.1 Pythium grandisporangium
CCCCCCCCCCCCTTTGGCTCTTGCTCTGTTGGCCCTCCCTCCACTCTTGGCTCTTGGCTCTTGGCTCTTGTCTGAGTGAGTGCGTGTTGGCTGCAACATGAGTGGGCTCATTCAGTCCTCGCCCCTGCGCACTTTGCCGCCGTCTCCATCGCCATCACCATTAGCGTCGCCGCTACCAGTAGCTACCGCTTCCACTGCTGCCTCTGCTCCTGCTCCTGTCGCGCCTGTGCCGGCCACGCCTGCTCCTCCTGCTGCTGCTGCTCTGGCTCCTCCTCCTCCTCCTGCTGCTGCTGCTGTGCGTGACGCCGCGACGGGGCTGCCGCTGCTACCCGCACATGTGGCGCGCTGTGGCGTGGACGAGGGTGAGCCCCATGGTCGCGGGGAGAGCGGTACGATCGCGTGGACGGGCAACGAGTCCTCCCGCGAGGACGTGCGTCGTGCACTGGTGGAGTTTTACGCGGCCACGGGCCAGCTGTCTCTGCAGGACGATGGAGACCAGCAGGACGACACGGGCAAGGATACCCACGCGGGCGTGACGGAGGAGGAGGTGCACGAGGACGAAGAGTCGGGTGAAGTGACGGAGATGACGCTGCGCATGGACACGGAGCTGGAGCTGCTGCGACGGCAGTGCTTTGCTGAGCGCAACGCGCAATGGGACTTCCATACACCCGAGGCATTTACGTACGTGCCGGTGGTGGAGACGACATGGCTGCCCGTGCCCTACGTGACACCACGCAAGAGCAAGCAGTGGCTACGTAAGCGGCAGGAGCATGCTCTCTTGCATCCACACCGTCAGCCACATGCGAACGGTAGTGAGAATGGGGACCCCCACGCGGAGAAGGCGACCCACGCCACGATGGAGGCGATCGTTTTGGGCATTGCGTCGGCCCCACGCGAACGAGCGTGGCCACCCAAGGAGTATGCGATCAAGCAGGTGGCCAAGCCGTCACGAGGGGGCCACCGCGGTGGGGGCAAGAAGAAGGTGGTGGGCATGGCCAGCGTGGTGGAGGAGGTGCCCCACCTGGCTCGTGTGTGCAGCGAGTGCCGTACGCAAAGCAGCGCGCTGTGGCGGAAGCGCCCGCGGCGTAATGCAGCCAAGAAGGTGGTGGCGAATGGAAGCGCACCCCTTATGGCCGCTGCCAAGGAAGTGTCGGTTGAGACTGGAAGCAAGGAGGCGGTCGTGGCCGAGGCTGCTGGGATGCCAAGCCCGGACGGTGGTGCAACAGCTATCATCCCCCAGGACGCGAAGGCAGCCGAAGTTGTGGAAGAAGAAGATGTATGTCTGGTATGCTTCCTCAAGACGCAGCGCCGCGATCTGTTTGACAAAAAGGCTGCCGAGAAGGCACGGCGCGCGCGGCAGCTCAAGAAGCAACAGCAGCAGCAGGCCAAACTCAAGAAGCAACAGCAGCAGCAGCACGCGCAACAGCTCAAAAAGTTGGCGCAGCTGCAAGCGCAGCTCAAGCAGGAAGAGAATGAGCACAACCAGCGCAATGCTACCAATGGGGCACTGGGTGGAGTCAAAATGGAGGTTGACGATGGCACCCAGTCACGCCACGAGGATGAGGCCTCATGGACCGTGAAATCGGGGCATGACGCGAGCAAGATCAAGTCGTTGAAAGTAGAGGAACGGGACGCTGATCACGAAATGGAAACGACCATGACGTCGACAGTGATCGTTTTGGACACCAAGCGACATCGTGAGAAGAAGAGCAAAAAGGAGAAGAAGAGCAAGAAAAAGAAGAAGAAGAAGAAACAGCAACAACCGGAGCGCGTCAAGGAGTGGGTGTCATCGGACTCAGACGGGGGAGATGATGATGATGATCGTGCCAGCGTCGTAATTTTGCCCTCCCCTCCGCAACGACAAATGGACGGATTCGTGTATGCGGACCGCAACGTGAGCGCTATAGATCACGACGCAGTCAGCGCGCCCAGTGCGACGATGGAGGATGAGTGGATGGCACCAGTGTCTCCGTCTCCAGCGCAATCGCCTGCTCCGTCGGACGCAGCTCCGCAACGCCGCACGAAACGCGCGAGTCGCTCGTCTACTGCTGCAACGGTGCAGCCTCCGACTATTACTGCGTCGGCCACGGTGTCACCTTCGCCCTCTGTGTCATCTTCCTCGTCGCGGAAACGAAAAAACAGCATGCCAACCGTGGTTGATGTCGCTCCTTCGACTCCTTTGGCCTCATCGGCTTCGAAATCTTCGTCCCGCCGTTCTTCATCGTCGCGAGCCTCTCGAGCAAAGGTAGCAACCCCAACTACCCCATCAACTCCACCACCCCCATCGTCCTCTTCTTCTAAAAGCAAGAGCAAGAGCTCATCTTCGACACGCAAGCGAGCACGCACGAATGCCAATCGAGAGAGTGCGCGCGAACAAGAATTGCGTGCGCTAGGACAGTACTGTCCGGTGTGCAACAGCGTTTATGAGGAGGAAGACCCAAGTCCGTTTGTGTGTTGCGATTCGTGCGAGATGTGGGTGCATGCCGCTTGCGATACATCGCTCACACCTACCGTGTTGGCCGCTCTCAGCGATACAAACGATAAGTACATTTGCCCACTCTGTGGTGGACGGTAAGCATGAAAGGGCCATCCGAAGCAACGATCAATACCCTGGAACACGCACACATGGTATTCAGAGGCGTAGACGAAGGTGAAGATTAGATAGAAGGTGAGTTGATAACTCTGCATGACGTTTTCTCGCTTAGTGGCGTGTAACCAAGGAATATAGGCAAAAATTCGAATGGTTGCAGTATCCTACCTATTCCTGACGTAGGACGAATGCATGACGCTCCGCTCCTACCACGAGTGACACATATATCAAAGGTATTGTCACTGCCCGCGACAAGCATATTCATACGGCATATATCGTTATGCTTGCCCTACAGGGTTGTTATCTGTGTCGAGGCTGCTGCGTCGCCACCAAGCTCGTGATCAGTGTCGTCCTCGCTTTCATCTTCGTCCACACTAGCTCGTTGCGTTGTGTGTTGCAGTTGAGTTTTTGTCTGTAGCAATAACTGTTGCTGTTGCTGCTGCATTTTGCTGGCCATGGCACGCGCGCTTTCAAGCTTTGCGTGATCGCGTTCACGTCGTACCTTGGCCTGCACCTCGCTAGGCATCGATGGGATGACGACCATCATCCAGACTTTTAGTGCCAAGATGCCGTGCTCGGCCAAGAACACTATCCAGACTTTGTCCTCGGATGTTATTCCTGGACGCACACGTTCAAGCTGCGTCGTCGTGAAGGCAAGATGAAGGCAATTGGTGAGCACGGCCATGACGCTAAGAAGCTGCAGCACGTGGAACCAGATGCCAATCCCGCTGGCTTTTTGTGCGATTGGTCGCTGCTTGGTGTGGCAAAGCTTGAACGCATCCATGCGAAGCTCCAGTACGTTGTTGATCAAGCCCAACAATGGCGCCAGCGGGAACGCCAGTGAGAAGAAGGTGACGTACCCAAACTGGATCAGCATCTCCGTATAGTCTTCGAATGTGTCGTATTCCTCCAGATCCGCCTCATCCCACGCACGGTCCGAGGCCTGCTCCAATCGCACGCATTGTGCGTGGATGAGCGCATTGTTGTTGTTCACCATTGCTGCGTGAGCCCCACCGATGCCTGGGTTTCCGCTCATGCCGGAATATCTGCAGCTGGCATCAATGAAAGATGGTGTAGACGAAGTCATTCGCCGTGATTTTGTATTGACCGCGTGGCCCGAGGTGTTGAAAACCGTTGACCGCTGAAATTGCTGATTCGTGGCGCGCTTCTTGCGCTGCATCTGAAGACGGCGGCGCACAAAGGGTAAAAGCGTTTGCATGACATTGCGCCCCAGTTGATCCGTGACCATGAAACTCGCGAGCTGCACAGCCACACGAAGAAGACTATCGGACCTCGATGCGTTTGCAAACGCGTAAAAGTATAGCGATGAAAACACGTGCACAAAGCGGAAGGAGAAGACTTTCAGGATGAGGTGACTCTGGTAGTGCGACTCCGTGCGGTGGTTCTCCCAGTTGGTAATCCCGCGTGCATACCGCGTGAAGATGTAATCCAGCACGGGGATGAGGAACCCGTACAGCAATGGCGTAATCAAGAAGTAAAACCAAAAGTCCCAGTCCATACCTAGCTCGATGAGACGACGCAGGTTCTCCATGGTAAGCCCGTGCGTCAGGTCGGTAGTGATTTCAGCGGTTAACCCCTTAGCTCGCGCGCGTACAGCGATCGCCTGGTCTTCAAGCCGATCGCGGGTCGAGAATGCGGCGTAGGTGAGCACGAGCACGAGCACGATACTCACCACGACACTGGGGATTGTGAGCCCGTACTTGGCATACCGCTTCCAAGCGGGGTACCTCTTCTCGTGAAGCGTACTGATGGCTGGATCACCGAAAAATTCTGGCCGCGTGCGCTCAACATCCTCGTATCCAAGCGTTCCCCATCGATATGCGAGTGTAGCAGCGCGTCGCTTCCACGCGATGAGGAAGGCCGAGGTCCAGACAGCCATGAAGAGCGCGTACAGCGCCGCCAACGGATGGTCCAATGTCTTGCAGCTCACCTGCACGGCAAACAGGATCGCGCCGCCCACACTGGGCACAACCAGCCAGCGCGTGTACATCTCGAGCCATGCGAAATAGTACGCCACTTGTTCGCCATAGTACTGCGCCACGTGGTCCAGTGGCTGCGTCAGTGCGTGGCTAACCAGGCGCGAGCCTCGCGCTGTACACGTTGTGAGCCGCTGCGAGCCATCCGCTTCATCATCTCTACTGCCACGACCATCGAGGGTTGTCGCGGTTACCGCGGTCGCCACGGCAGTAGTGGTTCTGGTGGAGGTGCTGATATCATCGTAGCGCCAATACGTGACCCAGTGGCGGCGCAGCAACGTGAGATCCTGCTTGTGCAACGGAAACATCTTGAGCACGTATTTGGATTTTAACGGGCAAAACTCGTTCAGTCCGGCACCAGCGCTTGGCCCATGGCGATCACCGTGATTGGTCACGTCGGACGTCAGCAGCGAGTGCACGATGCTCTGCTTCTCGCTGTCGATAAAGCGCACGCCACCCAGCGCGACATCGAAATCGGCAAAGGTTTCTCGCAGTTCGCAGGAAAACTCCATCCAGATCTGGTCAAACTTGCGCAATTTACGCAACCGCATACGCTCGGCGCCCATCTCCAGCACATGCTGTGGTGCCTTGACCTTGAGCAAGGTCTGCTTGCCATCCAGGGAGAGTAAGCGTTTGATCTGCAACCCAGTGCGAACGATGCGACGCACAATCAGGCGGCGTGCACTCGTTGGATCCTGCTTCCTTAGATGTTGCAGCATCGGGTCGGTGCGTACGTGGGGGGGATTGACCGCGGCGCAGGCAGACGATTGCTTGTGAGGCGATGCATCACCTTCTTGACTCACTTGCTCCTTGTCTTCAGGATCTTGCTTGTTATCGGCCACCGTGACCAGCGATTGTTTGAGTTGCTGTATTGGTTGCAGTGCGTCCATAGTCTCAAGCATTGCTGTATCCATGTGCTCTTCGAAACGGGATGCCTTGAGCAGGATGGCAAAATCGTATTCATCCTCGTCGCGCGACAACTCACCCAATCGCTCCACCGCCGTAAAGCGCTTGCTTGGTGCTCCATCATCACCGCTGAAATCGGCGTCGTCGCCCGGGAACGCATTTTCGTCGAGTTCGCTCGAATCTTCTGCCGAGCTGCTTGCACTATCACTCTCCTCGCCACCCGCACTGGATCCTGCGTCCGCGCCTAGCCGTTTCGCCTCCTCTTTATCGGAATCCTGGAAGAAGAGCATGGGACGCGGACTGGAGGCTCCTGTTGGATTGTCTGGGAGCGTTTGCTGATGATGTTGTTGTTGCTTCTCCTCCTCCTCCTCCTGCTGTCGTTGCGACGTTTTCCTCTGTATCGAAGCATGAGGGGCCTTGCGGGGATGTAATACTGATGACAGGAATGCTGCTGGGTTGGGCGGAACAAGTTTGGGCGGTGATGGAGACGCAGGTTTCTTGGCCGGACTACGATTTTGCGTGGTGGGGCTACCCACATAGGGCCGCGGTGCAGCATTGGTTGTCGAGGGCGTCCTGATGGAGAGTGTCTCTGGTGGGCTCTGCTGGTGTGGTGATGTTGGCGTGGATGCTGCGCCACGACTACTATTGCCGCGCCCACTGGCGGCTGTGCCTGTATCTATGGAGAAGGGTCGACGAAAGCCCTGTAGTCCAAAGTGTGGTACTGCAAAACGGTCACGAACTGTGGGCGACTGCGATGTGGGGTCCTGACTGCGTGGTGACGAAGATGGTTCGAGAATCTGGACAGCCGTGTGTCGCGGTGAGCTTGGGCTTACAGTAGGTCGCAGTGACGGTGAAGCTGGCATGTGGGAGCCCTTGTGACTGGCACTGCTCGCACTGACACCTCCTGTGCGCACGTGCAACAGAGGAGGAGGCATCGCAGGTCGAGGCAGATGGCTTGCCCGCCCGCGGCCGCGGCCGCGGCCTGGAAGGCTGTGTACTGCCCCTAGATCGCCATGGATCACGCTACGACTTGGCGTGCTGATGCTTGCTGCTGGGCTCGATTTGGAGAGTTTGCGCGGCCCTGGTGGCCTCAACCCGGTCACGCCGAAGGCCTCGCTTACAGCATTGACAGTGGATCGCTCATCCGGATTATCCATGGCGTGATTTGCGATCCAATGAGCTCGAAATACTGCAAGACCTTGAGAAGGATATAGCCGCTACTGCCGGTCTGTGGCAGACGGGTAGACATGCGCTCTGGTGCTAAATCTTTGTTGATTCCAACCGACCGTTGCTGTAGCATTGGTAAACGTTGTCGTTTCGCAAAGTTCCTGAAACTTGCAAAGACCGATAGTAAGAGCGACCGTGGGTATGAATAGACAAACATGGATGCAGGCAGTTGGATCGTCCACAAAGCCGAGAAGAAGATGGACCAGCCGCTGATCATTGTTGGTTAAGCTACTTGTCATGGCGACGCGTACACCCCGGCATCGCCAGCAGAGCGCACCGACAATCCAGCAACGAGCAAGAACCAGTATTGATAAGCGATCAATCCATACTCCGAGATCAGCGAGAGTCGCATCGACATCGAGTCAACTCGTTGACCAGGATGACCCAGTCAGTCGTCGAGGTGATGATGATGATGGTACTGGATACATTGTTTCAGCTGGAACCCAGTTCCATATGAAAAACTCGCGGCTACGGGATGCCATCCAAGACGCTCACCATCCTACCCGCGCACATCCACTTCAGCATGCCTACCACCGTTTACAACAGCGGAGCGGCGCGTTAGCAATGCTAGCCAACCGGGACACGATGTCTGCCATCGCGCTTAGTCCCGATCAGTTGCTTCTCGCACGTGACGCCATGCAAGAGCAAATCAATGTGTTGACCGGATACGCCAACGTAGTGGACGAATCTACGGCGCAGCATGTACGGGCCTGCCTCTCACCCGGGCTGGTCGACTTTTCAGTGCAGGCCAATAGCAAACGCCTGCAGAGTCTTCAGGATTGGTACGTGGTGAGTAACACCATTGGTGCAGGTACGTTTGGGCTAGTACAGCTCGCGAAGCATCGTGTGAGCGGCGCCAAAGTGGCCATCAAGAGCTACTACCGCGAGAAGGGTGCACGAACATGTTCCCCGGCTAGCCAGCACTCGACGAGTAGTACATTCACGGTTCGGCGAACGGTAGACCGGAAGGTTTCGACTCAGCCAGTTAAACGCACGACTGCGGCAACGAGTGGCGCAGCGAACGACGCACTTGAATGGAAGCGTGTGCGACAAGAAGCCAAGCTCATGGCTGCGCTGACCCCACACTCAGCGCTTGTATCCTTTATTGAGAGCTTTGAGACCCCGACGGCGATACATGTCGTGATGGAGTACGTGGAAGGGAGTGATCTCTGCACACTTCTCAAGCGGCAAACTCAGCAGAGACTACCGGAACTCGAAACGAAGCGTTTATTTGCTCAGCTCTGCGCTGGAGTCGCGGCGCTTCATGGGCAAGGCGTGATTCATCGCGATATCAAGCTGGAAAACATCCTAGTGGACGCCCACCACCAACGACCGCACGTGATTGATTTTGGATTTAGTCAGTACGAGCCCATCAATACGACTGGGGAGCGTGCTGATAAACAGCAACAGGCATCAGCAGAGCCAACGCAACTCAAGAACTTTTGCGGCACGCCATCGTACATGGCGCCCGAAGTGGTGAGCTGCAAGAGCTACGACGGACGGTGTGTGGATATCTGGAGCCTTGGTATCATTCTCTACCTCCTGCTCTGCGGGAGATTCCCATTCCACGGATCGAACTTGCATCAACTCTATCAGCAGATTCGAAACCCACAGCAAGTGACACTACCGTACCACCTGTCAAAGGATGTACGCAATCTATTGCAGCAACTCCTGGTCGTGGACCCGAAGAAGCGACTCACCATGCATGGCATTCAAAGCCATCCTTGGATGAATGAATCGTGTGAACCAGTGCTATTATCAAGAAACGAGGACCTGTTTGCAGCATTTCTGGCGTGGGAAGAAGGTCGCGCCATGGTGGCAGCCACCCTGGTGGCGCTCTACGACGTCGATGGTATTGATGGTGTTAGCGACGGCTTTTATACGACAAGAAAGGATCGTCCACAACAACGCAGCGGGTTGACAGCGTTGATCTATTTGACTTTGCTCTGTGCCGAGAAACGCTTTTTCTCGTATTGGCTTTCGGTTGAAAAGGAACCTAGTGTACCATCGAGTATGAGCGGTTCCATTGCGCACGCACCGATCCGCCGTTCGATTGTAGCCCAAGACGAGTACCGCGAGGTAGCCAAGGCAGCACCCTGTCTTGGCGCTTCACCTGCTTCCGTAGAACCTTCCGCCCACAAACAGCAGCTCGAGAAGTTGATTGGCCTGGTCAAGCAGTCGATGCGATGAACTCGATGGGATCTTGTTGTTACAGATAGCAAGCTAGTGCGTCGGCGGGCACCCGTGGCCACCCACAAAGACATTGCAGGGCTCGGCCATGGCCACGAGGGTGAGAGACACGACCCATACAAAACCAAAGACGTACACCGCACTCACAAGTTGCGCACCACGGACGGAAAAATCGTGCAGCATCGACTCTTGATGCGTGCTTCCTCGTGGCAGTAGCATCCGGATGAACGCGAGCGGCAAGAGCGCGACCAGCGCCGTGAGCAGCGTCAGTTTCCACACGCCGCTGTAATCTCCGCGTCTTAGGTCGGGCAGCTCGACCGGCCAGATGCGGAGCAACATGTTGGAGATTGTCTGCGCAAACGCCTGCGCGAGGTTGACAATACTCGTGAGCAACGCGTAGGCGATGCCTTCCTGATTTTCAGGGCACACGGACACGAGCATGATGGCCACGGGTAATTGCTGGAACCCCTTTGCAAACGAGATGATGGCCGAGTCCCCCACAGCAAACCAAAAGGCCGGGATACCCAGCGAACTGTTGACATGGAAGACGAGCAAGACACTGAGCACCGAGAAGAGCGACGCCACGATGCCCGTGATAAAGTAGACGGCATGCCACGAGTCTGGCTCACGCACTAGCACCCACTGGCGGTAAAGCACGACCGAGAGGAAGGTGACTGTGGCGCTGATGGCCGACAAGGCACCGTACTGGAAGGCACTAAACTGGAATGCGATGTTGAGGTAGTTGCCCCATGCCGCGTTGTGCAGCAAGAACGCGTTAAAGAGCGCGAGAAAGCACAGCGGCTGCCATGTGGCTCGACGCTGCAGCATGATCCATAGCCCATGCTTTTGCTGTGCCCAGGACGCTAATGGAGCGGCACGTGGCTCATCCAGCCAGAACAGGCAGGGCACCACGGTCAGTAGGGGCAGCAGTGCGAGGAAGCCAAACACTTGCCGCATGGTGAGTCCGACCCGCCACTGTGCGCGGTTACTCAGCAGGGCACCGCTCCAGTACCCGACCATCTCGCTGCAGTACCGGCAGAGGTAGACGATAGCCTGCGTTTGCCCCACATGAGCTTCCTGCTTCTTAATCACACGGCTGGTCACGAGCGCATCACCCATGACGTCGGCCATGACCGTGCCCATCATGGCACCAAGCAAGAGGATGGAGAACGCGAACACCGATAAGGACTCGCCATAGTACGCCAAGAGGAAATGGAACCATGAGCTCACGGTGTACCCGAGCAGCATATAGGGCTTGAAGCGCAGCTGGCGAAGAGGCAAATTGTCGGGCAGGATGCCGAAGAGCACCTTGATGGACCACGGCAGAGCGCGCACGACCTGGACCGTGCTGAGCTGTGCGTCCGTGGCCTGCAGTGTACGTGGGAAGTATTCGATGTATGCGCTGGGGAAAGAGAGCAAGAGCCCCACGCAGATGTACGTCATGGGGATGGCTACGGTTTGCCACGTCCATAGTGAATGCCGTTGATATGGTGGTGGTGATGGGGCAGTGAGTGAGGTGGAGGAGCCAGGGCTTCGCTGTCGCTTTTTGTCGTTGGTTGTGGGCGACACTGGGTCGTGCAGCGCCACATAGAATGCATCCCTTCCTGTCTTCGTCTCCATGTACGCTGCCAAATCCTTGGAAGTCTCGAATTCGATGTAGTGGTGGCGTGACCATTCATGCTCATGGATCGGGGTGTCTCTTCACGGTGCATGGATTGAGGTGGTCCACACGAAACGATATGGCACAATCACAAGGGCGTTGATCGCGCCCATACGATGATGGCAGACCACATTGCCATCATCATACTGAACACCAGCGCCAGCCAAATGCAAGGCGATGAAGTGAAGCGAAGCGTGCTCACCAGCTACTAAACACCGCGCGTGTACACGCGAGCACATCGCACAAGAGCGTGTAAGAGACCTTCTTCCAGTACAGCATCACCATGGGCACTAAACACTGGGACGTGTCCAAGATGCCACCACAGCATGGCAAGGTGGCAATCGTGACGGGCGCCAACTCGGGTATTGGCTATTTAACGGCGCGTGGGCTCGCGGAGCATGGCGCGCATGTAATCCTGGCATGTCGTAGCGAGGAACGAGGGCGTGAAACTGAGCGTACGATCACCGAATGGCTGGCAACGCAATCCCGCGCGACTGCCGCGGCCACCGACGCACCGGGAAAAGTTGAGCTGATGCTTTTGGACATGAACAGTCTGTCGGGCGTCGAGGCCTTTGCGGACCGCTTCCGTGCTCGCTTTGATCACTTGGATATCCTGATCAATAACGCAGGCGTCGCACTTCCTCCTCAGTCACTCACAGCGGACGGCGTTGAGTCCCATTTCGGTGTGAACCATCTCGCGCATTTTCATCTGACGAGCCACTTGTTTGAATCGCTGAAGGCATCCGCGGCGGCTCGTATCGTGACTGTGAGCAGTATTGCGCACCGTGAAGCGAAGCTCAATTTTGATACGCTTGTCCAGGGCACGGATGCGCCGTACTCGAGGTACTGCATCTCCAAATTGGCCAATCTGCTGTTTACGTACGAGTTAGCAAGACGAATGGATGCGGCGGGTATCACCAACGTCATCTCGGTCGGTGCGCATCCAGGGTTCACAGCGACACCGATCTACGGCAAGATGATTGATGGTGCCTTCCCACGCGGGCTTCGCACGGTTGCCAAGACGGTGTACTCGTGGCTACCGTTCCAGTCACCAGAGATGGGGGCACTCTCGTCGTTGTTCGCGGCGACTGCGGAAGGAGTCAAGTCTGGGGAATACTTTGGACCGGCGCAATGGGGCGGTCGGCGTGGTTTCCCGGCCAGGGAGACCTCTGCGCCGACGAGCCACTCACAAGAAAACGCGAGTACGCTGTGGGATCTGAGCGAAAAGCTGAGGAGGGCATCGTTCACCATCGAGTAGTGCGGTAATACCACGTTCGTGAATAAAATCCATTCCCTTTTTGAATTATGGTGGATAGCATGTGATCTTCAATGCGCATCCAAGCTAATGCAATCGTCCTGAGCATTTTAAAAGATGCCAAGTTGGCAAGCAAGACCTTCCACTCAATCAAACTAATGGGACTTGCATGTGTTGTCGCGTCATCCTACCGTAGAGACCACTACACTATTATAATAAGCGTACCGAAGGATCTCGTCACTCGAGTTCGAAAACAGTCATGTCTACCGTGCTGTCAGCTTGATTAGCAGGGGGG